>LR051358.1:0-10451 GCA_900607525.1 Apocyclops royi
GCGCAAAATTTTGAACTAGATGCTTAAAACGTGACATTAGGATGTCACATAAGACCACATACATACAAGAGTTCAAAAAAATAATTTATTCTTTATAATAAAGATTTCTTATTTGTCAAAGATTTCTGTGAAGTCATTGTTAAAATTTTGATTAATTGTCCGAAAGTTTGTGAAAGTTGCACGTTAAAAATTTTTTTTGATACAAAAGTTTCGACAGGAAAATTTCGACTCTTCTCATGGCCTCCTCTCACGAAATCGTTCGGAAGTCGCGATGTCGATAAACGTTAACAGCCCAGTGTCATGACACTGGACTGCAACTAAGTGGTTTGTGGAGGGATCGTGGAAGAACTGGCACTGATTACCTAAATGATGACAAGTACCAGTCTCCCCCTCACACCGAAAAGCCGGACCAGGTTGAATATTGAAACAAAAACCACGGTCATCTTGACGCTAATTGTGCTCGCCTACGAGCACAGAATTCTGACGGAAGTTTCCTCTATGATCATACCAAAACTCCAAAGCATCATCCCGTGTGACACATCCACGACACACATGTCGATAAAGAAAAACGTCGCTAGGACACGGTTCAGCGTCACGTGCCTCTTGAGAGGCACTGACCCATCGAAAAGCGACGTGTTTCATCAGAGATCTCGGATAAAACTCCTGCAATTGGCGAACAACGTCCTCCGTAGTTGAAGGATTGGGGATGTTAGGATTAGCAGGAGCAGGCTTGACAGGAGTTTTCGGCTTCTTCCGGACTAATTCTTCAGGTTGACCATTATCCATGAAAAAAGTAGCAGTGAGAAGAGACCCCAGAAGGAAGGTGACTGCTAATTGATACCTCATATTGGACAAGATCGCGAAAAAGGTCAGTAAATAATTATTTGCATCCACACGCCTTATCGGTTGATAACGAATAAGTGGACTTGTGCCATTTCCCGAAACTGTGAAGAAATTGAAGGCCGTTACGGACGTCATGACGTCAAAATATGTCGGAATTTTCTCGAATCGAAATTTGAAATTTTAGTGTTGACAAAGTATGGTGAAATTTTGAAAATTTCACAACATATTAGGGACTACTCTTCGGGAATAAGCTATCCAGCTCCCAACTCTTTGTAGGGGAACGAATCAACTTAATACCCGAAAATCATAACAAAAAACCAGTAAATCTCTAATCCAACTTCTGCGACTTCAGAAGAAAACACCATGCATTCTTCCCATTTGTTCGAAGTTTTTCAACGAGTACGTTTCAAAGTTTTTAGTTCAAAGTTTTATCAAAGTTTTTCTAAGTTCAAAGACAACTAATTGCCAGTTTCAAAGACAAGCTACCATCACCTCACAAGGTTAATTCAAGAGTTAACCCACCAGGCCACACCGCATTCAGCATCGTTCATCAAGGTCAACGTAAGGCTTGACCCAACTCTAATCCAACACCATCACCAACCGTAGCTTCATCGTCTACAAGGGCTGACTCAAGCGTCACCCCAACTCTAAACTCGACTCTCCAACCCAGCTTTCAAGCCGTCAAGCAGATATCACGTCATCAACAAAGTAAGATCACTCATCGAAGCGTTTTAATTTTATCGATTTCACCATCGTTTTTTTATTTATTGATTACATTTTACCATTTTAATTTTATCGACTTTATCTACTTAACTACGCTAAGATGAGTTCGTTAGCTGACGGTAGATATAAAGTAAGGCATAACGATAAAGACCTGTTAGCCTTAGGAGTTCGAGGGGAAGATTTAGGTAACGTTTCTATAATGGACCCCTATTACAAAAGTATTAAAGTCGGCAGCCGTGAGTTGTTAGCTGTAGCCCACCTCGAGCTCTCCTTCAACGAACTGAAGGACGAAGATCTAAAGAAAATCGAACCGGAGTTCAGGCTTTCCTTGAACAAGATCAAGGCAAGTAACCAAATCATCACCGATGGAAGGCCAGACCACGAAGATTCGCGCTTCGTACGGAAAGCGCTTCCTCGAGCCGAATTTTTGTGGAACAGGTTCGAGAAAAAGCTGAACAAGATTCCAGAAGTCGAGCCAGAACCAAGGAAACCGACGAATGAAAACGCAGCCGACGAGGACATCCCTGTAGCAGGTCAAGACCTGCTGCAGCTGCTTTTAGGCACCGACAGAGAGGCCACCACAGACCCAACACCACCGCTGATTCCGAACGCAGAGTCCGAGAACAACTCCATGGACGACGACGAACAGCACGACCCAATGCCGAGAACCTCGTCGCCATATCTGCTGGATAGAGCAGACTCCATCTTGGGCAGATTCAGGGCATTGAGAAACGAGGGCGAAGACGACTTCTACGGATTTTCTCAGACCACAATCTGCAGACAAAGCGTGGATTCAGCCTCCTCAACCGTTGCCCTGAAAGAAGATTTGCAAGCAATGGAGAACAAAATCTTGGGAAAAATGGACAAAAAACTGGAAAAGCTCATGGACCTCATGAAAATGACCAGTGACAACGTCAGGGCCACAGCCAATCTTGTGTCCGTCACCAACGAAAAAGCTCTTGCAGATGCCAAGGTCGATGCAGAAAAAAGGGCACAGGAACTTCGCAATCAAACCGAAAAAATGTTGGCCGACATGAGGGCCGACATGGACAAAACGATAAAGGAAGTGCGAAGCCAAGCGGACAGGATTGCTGCAGTCAGGGCTAACAACAAGGTGACAATCTTGGAGATCGAGTTCAAAAATAGCATAGCCCTAAAAGAAATGACCACCAGAAACGAGACATTCTTGAAGAAGGTCAACGAAGAGTTCGAACGTCAAAAGTTTGAACTCCAACACAATAGAGAAAGACAAGGCCCTTCAGACGAGTCGCTACTGGACATGGAAATCCAAGGAGCTTCAGCGGGCCTCTCATGCAAGGCCCCACCCTTTATCCCAAGAACCCAAACATCAAATCTCGCATGGGCTTGGTTAGCCTACAATTCGATCGACTCGGTGATCAACACGTATTCTCAATCCAGGCCACCACCAAAATTCTTTGAGGACAATGAAACAAATCGACCTCGCGCACAAGTTAATTTCTCGCTACCATCAACCATCATGACGACAACAACATCAAGTCTTCCAACTCCGCAGCCACCTCCACCAGCAGCAGAGCCATGGAGGCAACGAAAGGACTTCTCGCAAGTTGAGAAGCCCAAAGTCATGAAATTTGAGGAAGATTACGTGGACTACCCATGCTTCAGGATGGCTTTCAAGGACGTCTACGAAAGCCTATATGGAGACAATGGAAGCGGATTAGTCCTTCTCCTCACACAACACCTGTCAAAGGAAATCGCGAGAGAAGCGAGGTTGCGTGTCGGAACCAAAATGAATCTCCAGTTATCACAGGATATGGGAGTTCTTGGACGACACGTACGGAGGAGAACACAGACACAGACTGGTAATGCAAGAAAACAAGGAAAAATTGCCAGTTCTTTCTAACCTCAAAACGAAGAATTTAAAACATTGGAAGGAGTCATGGTTCTCTTCCAATTGTTTCACACGGAACAGGATAATGGCCGAAGAGAGATGGAAGACGAGCGATTGAATCTGTCAATCAACTTTAAACATAAGCTATCCCCTAAGTTGATCAAGGAATTCAGAAGATGGGTCGAGACGAGTGGATGGCCAATGGAGGAACGTCAGACAAGCTTCTCCAACCTCCTAAAGTGGGTCAACTACCAGATCCGTCAGAATGAGTTGGCAGCCATTGAAGGCCACAGAAAAACAGGAGAGAAAGTAGTCTTCATGCAGGATTCGGATCCTGAATCCTCTCCTGAAGATGACAGCCTGGGGTCTGACGCAGACATGGAGACTTCCATCGAAAGGTGGAATGAAAGTAAGGACCCAGGAAAGAAAAAAGCAGCGAGCAAGATGTCAAAGATGTTCTCGAGGTTTCGAAGTAACAAAAAAGAAGAGAAAAAACCAGGAGCTCACAAGAAATCGTGCCCTCTTTGCAACAAAGAACATCTGTCGCTAGCAGAATGTGGAAAATTCAAAGATATGAAAATGAATGAGAGGTACAAGTATGCCAGGAACAACAGGATTTGTTACAACTGTCTGATACCAGGCCATCTCATCCGGAATTGCAAGGTAAAAAGGACAAAGTGTGGAGTCGACTCTTGTGAAGCCCGACATCACGAACTTCTACATCCGGACGGCACAGTGAACTTTATCACCTTTGAGGAAGCGGAGTCAATGATGGAAAACAAGACCTACTTCGCGGAGGCCACGGTAATGTTCAGTCACAGAGACTTCGAAGACGAGGACTACGACAGCGACGACTCGGTTCTAAGCACGACATTTCTTAAGTATGATTTTAGCAGAAGGATCAAGAAAATTTCGATACAGACATTCGTAGCGGTAATGTCAAACGGAAAACGACAGAGGAAGGTCTGCATTCTTCTTGATTCAGGTTCGATTTCGACTTGCGTTACGGACGAAATAATTCACTTCTTGAAACTACCAGTCCTCGATACAACAAAAAGAAGAGTGACAGGAGCTACAGGTTCAAGGAAGTACGATGCAAGGAGAATTCAATTCTAAATGAATTCATGTCAAGGGGACGCGTTGACGACCATGCAAGCGTGGTCTATACCAACCCTGGGAGGAGGAGGATGCCTTGTGGATTGGTCTATCCACAAACACGAATACAAATCTCTAAAAAACATCCCGTTTGAGCCTCTACCAGAAAATGCTGAACTTGACATGATCATTGGAACGGACTACAAGAACTTGTTCAGGTTCAAGTTCGTTATAACAAAGATTGATGAACCAGTCGTCGCAAAACTAATCTTCGGATACACAGCTCTCGGAGAGGTCCACCACCTGATCGACGAAACGACTGAAAGAAGACCTACGAAGTTCATGCAATTCTTCACGGACTGCGGCAACTTTGTACGGCGAACCTTGGGACTGCATTGACGGTTTCAGAAGACAGATGAGCCTAATAAAGAGAGGCAAAAGGGTTATGACATAAGTAAAACTAATGAAAATTTCGACAAATTATTATCAAATGTAACCTATAATCTGTCTTCAATTAATTTCAAGTTCAATAAGGAAACCATCAAAGTCGAGATGCCCAAGGATCTTTCAGACATGGAGGACCTAGACAATTTGAGAGAGAGCGTCAAGAAGCTCTTTGACTTGGAGGCCATCGGCATCAAAGAAGACTACTACCTGCCAGGTTCCTCAAAGAATCACAAAAAGGATAGACGCCTGTGGTCAGAAGAAGAAAAGTTGGCAGACGAAAAGATGGCAGTGAGACTCGAGGAGTTCAGAGGCAATTCTTTCGTAGTGGCACAGGTCCCATGGAGGGAGAAAAGTCCCGACCTCGTCGACAATTCAAGAGTTGTCACAGCAAGACAAACAAAAACAAATTCTGGTCCCTGTCTGAACAAGAAAGGTACCTCAACAAAGGATATTGACGACATCTTCCACGACTATCTGCAAAAAGGGTATATTGAAAAGGTGACTAACTTCAAAGAGCTTAACAGACAGGATCAATTTTATCTGCCATATTTCCCTGTCGTCAAGAAAGACAGGTCGACTACAAAGGTGAGGTTGGTTTTTGATTCAGCAGCAAAAGACAGAAGAGGCAAATTGTTGAATTCTGAAATTCTTGACACGCCTAACAGGCTTAATGATTTACCGTCAATTCTTTTACGATTTTGACAGTTTAAATTTGCCATGATGTGCGACGTTTCCGAAATGTTTTTAAGAATTCGACTAGACAGGAATGACAGACCATTTCATCGCTTCTTCTGGAACGACGAACCATACCAATTCACCAGAGTCCTGTTTGGAAACAAGTCTTCACCTAACTTGAGCCAGAAAGCCTTGGAACTCGCAGCAACGACATCACAGGACGAAACGGTCAGATAAGCAGTCGAAGAATTGACGTACATGGACGACATGTCGGGCAGTACTCATGAAGAGGAGGAACTGCTGAACCTTTCGATGTCCTTCATGAAAGTCCTCAATTTCATCGACATGAAGGTGGCCAAGTTTTATTCAAATTCACTACTTCTCCTAAAAAACATTCCAAAGGACCTCCTGTCAAGTAAAGTGTCCTTCACGGAGGATAAGGAAGGAATTTTGGAAGCCTGCAAGACCCTAGGACTCATCTGGGACGCGGCGACCGACACCTTCAGGTTCAAGGCAAAATTTGACACAGTAGAGGACTTCAAGATAGCTCAAGGAATTCAAGGTCTGACTCATTGGACGCTAAGATACCTCTTAAGATTTCAAATGACGTTCTACAACGCCTTGGGGTTCGTTGCCCCTTTCAACGTTCGCTCGAGGTCCATTCTTCAAAAGGTAACATGCTCAAAATGGAAATGGGATGACGTCATACCTGACGCATTGGCATCGGATTGGGAAAAGTGGCTTGAGGAGCTCTTTCAGGTAGAAGCCCTTATCTCGATTCCTCAGCACTTTCAATTCGACGATGCAAGGTCAATCCAGATTCACGTGTTCTGTGACAGCTCGGAGAATGTTTTCGCCTGTGTAGCCTATGCACAAGTGGAAGTTCCAAGGAGGGAGTGTGACGAGGATTCACAGTTAGTAACTTCCATAATCTGTGCCAAGGCTCGGGTAACACCTTCAAAGACTCAGTCCACCTCAAGGAATGAACTGAACTCCTGCTTGATGGCAGCCAGACTCGGAAACATGATCGCATTAGCCCTAAAGTTCAACGCTGAGCACATCATGTACTGGACAGACTCGAGCAACTGCCTCTACTGGATCAACACACCACCTCACGCACAGAAGATCTTTGTCTCCAACAAAGTGGGCGAAATACAACAGAGAACAAACCCAAAGAATTGGAGACATGTGCCGACAGAAGAAAATCCAGCTGACGTTGCAACCAGAATGCCAAATTTGGAGGAACTCGCGAACAAGACCCTATGGTGGCAAGGCCCTTCTTTTCTCAAGCGAAAAGAAGACACTTGGCCTGTAAAATTCGAAATCAAAGCAGGACAAGAAGCCTTGAAAGAGGTCAAGAAAGAATACTTAGAAGAATTCATCAGAAGCCTTGACGTTCCACATTGTAGGATCAGAAAAACCGTTTATGAAAAGATTTTCGGATCTTGATAATTTAATGCGAGTCATGACATACATCTTTGAGAGGGTGAGCAAGAGGACTGACGTGAGAAGTTCAATCATCAAATTCATTCTTCGATCGTGTCAAAAGGAGTCAGACATCATCCAAAGCTTAAGAGAGGAATTAGAAGACAACAAAAAACCAATCGTTGAATTTGTTCTTAGGAGATGACGGGTTGGTCAGATGCAAATCAAGACTTTTGCAGTTGTCCTTCCTACCCTACAATACGAGGTGCCCGATATTGCTGACGAGAACTCATGGATCGACGCTTGTTCTGAAAAAGTATCACGACACATATGAACATTTGTTAGGAATTGAAGCCTGCAAAGCGAAAATAAAAATGATGTTCGAAGTTATTGGTTTGGACAACCTGCTAAGAAGTATTAGAGCCAACTGCTTCAAGTGCAGAAAACTCAGAGCCAAGCCAGCTGAACAGTTGATGGGAGAAATTCCCCAGTATTGCTTCTACGAACACCTCAAGGCCTTCAATAAAGTCGGATTGGATTTCGCAGGACCGTTCGAGATCAAATTTGGAAGAGGACAGGCCAGGAAAAAATGCTACGTGTTGGTTTTCACTTGCCTACAGGTCAGAGCAGTCCACTTTGAAGCCACAGAAGGGATGGATCAAGAGTCCTTCATGAATGCCGTCAGTCGATTTGTAGACATAAGAGGAATTCCCTCGGAGATCTTGTCGGACAACTTCAGGACCTTCACCTCAGAGGACAAAGAATTGGAACACTGGGTGAAGCTGCTCCAAGAGGACTTGGTACAAAAAGAAGTTTCAGCCAAGATTCAATGGCACTTCACGCCACCTCGAGGACCCCACCATGGAGGAATTTACGAGACCATGGTGAAGGCTTTCAAGCGAGCCTTCAAGGAACTTAGACCCAAGACCGAGCTAAGCATGGATCAGTTCAGGACCGTCGTTTATCGTTGTGCCACTTTGATCAACTCCAGACCCCTGACCAGAGTCAAAGAACAGGAAAATTTTATTGTGTTAACGCCCAATCATTTTATTTTTGGTGACTTGGGAGGGTCGGTCTGTCGGTTGAGTAGGGTGGATACTTTAAATAAAAGATGGCAGGAAGTTCACAGAATTGTCAAGAAATTCTGGAATATTTTTCTGGATCATTACGTCGTGCAGATGAGGAATCGACAAAGATGGAAAGCCACTCGACTGGACGTTTCTGAAGGAGAGCTCGTACTGGAGCTTGAACCTAATTTAGATAAGGGGCTTTGGAAACTTGCAGTGGTCACTAAAGTTATTCCCTCTAAAGACAGAAAAGTTAGAAAAGTTTACATAAGAACTTCTGAAGGAGAGTTTGAAAGACCTATAACCCATGTTTGTCCTTTAGAACCTAGGGTGTTCTGTGAACAATCTTTTATCTTTCCACAGTATGAATCCTTACGAAGAAGCCTATCAGGACCTGAGGAGACATCTTATCGATCGTATAGATCAAAGATCGGATCGCCGGAGTCACCAAGGACAACCCTACGAGACTGCTGGTCACTCGCATGTGAGTGATCGGCGACGAGAGCGCGAGCAGAGAGAGCGAGAGCAACGAGACCGTCCCGCGACAGTGGCAATCAGAACAGAGAAAATCGTAGGATATTTTGGAGTGGATCATTGGAAGATTTTCCAACAATCGTGGCGAGTTGAGGAAGCTGGACAGACGATCCTGAATCTACGAATAAATATCCAAGATGATCAGATGGACCTTCTGAGAGAATTCAAAACGGCAGCCGAAGAGCTCTGTCTGGTGTCGGTTCACGTGGAGGTACACGATCAAACTATGTATTACCTAGTGGGGATGCCGAATGGAAAATTTTACCTGTGGTATGCCTCAGTGGGTTGTTTACGACTCCCGAAGGTAGTTGAAAAGGTGCTAGAAGATATCAGTTACGGAGTCCTCATGGAGAACGCTGCCAAGTCACCCGCGTGCAAAATTCGACCTTTGATTCACAGCATTGTAGATATTAGTCAAATCGAAGGGGTCATTCTCACGGAAGCCATTCTGGAATCAGGAGTCCTCGGTCCTAGAGTAGAAATGCGTGAAAGAGAATTGTACAACCCTGCTGTCATGACAGCCAGGGCTATCAATTACTTCAAGCAGAAGATATTTGCGCTTCTGGAGTCCTTTTTTGGGTGGTTGGTGGATCAGGCGGACCATGACGAAGAAGAAAATTTAAGTTTTCTTACAAGAGTGGCCTTGCAAACTTATGCAATGAATCGACCTAGGGGCATGCTCTGGACAGATAGGGAAGTAGCAGATTTCCTCAAACTAGATGTCGTTGTTTCGAGCCTTAGAACTTGAAGGAAGACTTGCCAGTCAGCGTTTTGGACCAGATAGCGACTGCTGCAGGCCGTCATGAATATGCCTATGAGAGTGGAGGAGTCATTCAACAAGCTGTGCAGAAAATGCGGGAGGATGGAGGAAGTGCATGCCTGCCGTTTTTTGGAAGCAAAATGTGAATATCCCTATTGTCGAGATAAGGAGACACATACAATTCTGTGCTGTCCCGTGTTAGTGCAGAAGTGTGAAAGGTGTGGGCTTCTTGGTCATGATGAAGCTTCTCATAAGGACAATTTTGTCAAGATCATCCGCATGTATTTAGAATTCTACTAAATGAATTTGGTCGCTGGCCTGGTGCACATCGTTGAAGACAGCGAGTTCCACACTCTTTTCAAGACAAGAGTGTATCGTTTTTGGATGTTCGGGGAAAAACTGGCGGATTACCCGAAGATGAAAGAGCTGTTAGACTTGTGGACACCGGACACTGACAGAGTGGCGGATAGATACCAAGCGAGAAAAGAATTAGAAGAGTTCGAGACGGCAGAATCTAAAAGCGAGCTTTTAAACGTCGTAATGAATGCTCATCCGACCTTGTTTCAAGAAATGACCACGTTGTTAAGCTCGGTTATTGATTTTCGAGAACCACGCAATCGAGTCCGAGCCCTCATTGGTTACGTAGCCGACGCCTTATTGGATGACCTCGAAGAGGAGCAGAGACAGGCTCGCGTCGAAATCAGAGAAGGCTCTGATGAAGTTCTAGTCCAGAGCGAAGTCCCAGCGTCTGTAGGAGGGAGCCCCGTAGCTGGTCCTAGTCGTAGCGGGGGAGGTGGAGGTTATGGAAAAACCGGATACTCCGATGTCAGCGGTAATGCGATCGTTGGAGAGAATGATTGAAGAAGACGATTAGAAGCGTGCGTCAGATGAAGTCTATTGACTCCATGGAGGGAGTGTCATGCACGCTCTCTCTTGTGGGGATCAAATAGATTCCTGTTGATCAACTCCAGCTTAAGAAAGTCCTTTTGTATTTCTTATGTTTATAAAGTTC
>LR051359.1:0-10414 GCA_900607525.1 Apocyclops royi
AAATCTTTTCAAAGTTCAAAGAAGCAAATAAAATAAATGTAATTTGCAAAAGTATGAATAACCTAATCACTCTTGCATATCTCTACAAATGTTATGACAAACACTCTATGCTAACTGACAAAATTGATTTTCTTAGGGTGCCTTAAATTTGAATTATTACATATTAAATCTAAGAATATTTAAAATTCATATTTTCAGTGTATGTTTTTCTCTGTAAGTATAATTGTCTTATTACCAATGTTGCCAGACTTTGGTGGAACTTTCTAAAATGCTTAAACCAACAAAATTGTGATAATTAGGTATTATTCTGGTGGAATTTTGATGACATTTCTGGCAGTACTCACAAGCAAAAAATAAATTAATCACATATTTGGCCTATCAATACTCAGCAATTACTGTATTAGGATATTACTAAAGAATATCATAGCTAGTTTTAACTAGACTTCTAAACTAAATATGTGAGTCTAATTTGAAAATTAATTTTGACATAATAAGTTTGATAGTGTGACAAATATCTCATTTTTTTTGTTTTGAATGAGATTTATTCGGTGATTTGCATTTTTACAATGAATTGATGAGGTTTTGAGATATTCGTTTATGCCTTTTTTTCAGTGGTGCGTTCCACCTTCATAATACTCCCTGGGTGAGAGGGAGCAACAATAATTTGAGTCGTTTATGTTTTGATAGTTTAAATGGTAATAAAGCAAAATTGTCCGGTCTAACCGGCTCACGTGTTTACATTTAGCAAGAAAATCTAAATGTGAGTTTACATTAAGAGTGATAAAATTTTCAATATCCATTCTTTTCAGAACGTTTCAAAGTACCATTCGTATAGTTGAGAAATGGAGTTAATTTTGAATTGCGAGGAATTTAAGCAAGATGTTAGATATGCTGAGGGTGCAGCTGAGCCGTACTTGCCTTTGTATCTACATGTTCGGAGGCATTTAATTTATCCTGGGACTGTGATATTATACGAAGAAGTGTACGATTTCATACTGCGCTCGTATTTCCATAATCTAGTTGAGTAAGTATGCAAATTATGGTTAATTTCGTAATATTTTGGTACATGCTTCTCCTTTTCTTTTGTGGAGCATTAACACCATACTTTTACATTAACAAATAATTCAACGAGGAAAGAACTTTTTGTTTTCTGGACTAGGGCTACGTACAATGGACGTTTATACGCAGGCTTATTCGAGGTTCAGGACCACCCTCGTGTCTTTAGGGCTCTTCGACAGCTCCGCTACTCAATTTGTGAGGTTTTTCTCCAGCCTTTATCTCGAATGTCAGCTTCACTCCGCCACTCATTGCCGCGAGTTGTTAGTGTGCGAAGTCCAGTTGTTCGTCGTGCGGCCCGAGCTGCAGGACTTGACGTGGAGGACGTACTGTTGGAGTTCGACCTCATGCTCTCTGAGATGGCATATCGTCCGTGTTAATCTAGGTAAGAAAAAAGAGAGTATTATTACCAGATATGTATTAAAACATATAACGTCTTAACTCGTAAGTTTTAATCAACTCTTTTTCATTTTAGCCATCGAATTACTTAAGTGAACATGAAACGCACAACCACTCGTAAAGTCAACTCTGCATCGTGGAGTGCTCTACAACTTTCCTTTTTTATTTACTCTAAATTGTGAGTACCCTCATATTTAAATAAAGCAAGTGATGTTTTTTCGAGGAAATATTTATTGCAAAAGACATCTAGATAACTATTCATGTGAACTTTCACTGGACAACTGAAAAAATAATGCCACATTTTAGCCTATAATGAAGAACATTGGTTTAGTTTTATTTCCAAAAATTTTGATGGCTTGTTCCTTTTCTTTCTTCAGATCTAACGTTTTGATGAGACTTGGAAACTTTCTGACAGCCGCCGAATATTTCAGGTACATTTTTGTTGCTTTTGAAGTTTGCTTATCTTTTTGTGTGACCACTAGTGTAGGGTTCTGTCCTGATTGGGATACCCAGGCTTCACCACCGTCTTTCTTGAGTTTGTCGGCAATCTTCCATAGAATCTGAGAACGGATTCGTGTAGCTGGAGTTTGCAAAAACGAAATTTTTGATCCTCTTATTTCAGATGCGGATTTTTTAGCGAGCTCGATGAACTTTAGTCTGAATATGTTTGAGTCGTGGCTGCTCTTGAAAACAACTTTAATTGCAGGTAAAGTGTTGAATTCAGGCTTAACGTTTCCTAGTATTTGTACAAAGGTAATACTTCCAGGAGCGAGACCGAAGGTCTTGCTCAAGGAGTTAAGCCACTCGTTGAGTTTTTTTGTGACGTCAGGTTTGTCTCCAACAAAGTCAGAACCTTTCGATATGCCACGCACGATCAAAATATTCATTAATTTCGTGTTTTCGATGCAGTCGAATAACTCTTGATGTTCGGCCAGAATTTGATCTCTTGGTTCGAATTTCTTTTCGATGTTTTCTTCAACATCAGTAAGTTGTTGTCTAATGGCCTTCTTTTCTTTTCTTTGGGTGTAGATTTCTTTAACGAGCCACTTGACCATCTCGTCTGTGGAGCCTAGCGCAGTTGGATCGTCATCAGAATCGTCGCCATCTGTGAATCTCGTCGCCAATGTTGGTAAGTCGTTCGAGGGTTTAGCTCTCTTGCTTCGTCTCGCTGGTGTGGTGAAGTCCATCGGTTCGTGCGATATTATTGTTTCAATCAGAGATTTTAACTTATCATACCCTTTTTGTATCAAGTGGACTTTGTCTTGCTTCGATACAAAATCAATTGAAATGTCAGGTTCGACAACCTCGATTGATGTACCTTTGGTGAGAAGGGATAGTAGCTCACACATTTTCGGTATTTCGATCTCCAACCATTCCGGAAGATGGCGTGGGAATGGCTTGATCAAGATAATCCGTGATTTTTTCTTACTTCCAGCCTCTTTCAGTAAGGTGACTTGCTCGATGAGGATGGATTTCCAGGCTTCTTCTTCATGATTTGGCTTTGAAGTTTCGACAATCTGGTTGAGGTTAGTACCAACAATAAGATTAGAGTCGGACTTTTCCTCCACTTCAATGTTGAGCAATAAACGAAGAGAGTTGTTGTGAGTCATGTGATGAAATACGATGGTTTTATTTGGAACTAGGAAATGTGACTTTTCCCACGTTCGTTTATAATTGGAGTCTCCGCACACGATCCACTTTTCCATTTTTATTTCAGACAATTTCGATACCGCAAGACACACTATGACTGTGACTATTAGTGAGCTGTTGGATCTGAGGGGACGCTACCGGATTAACTGGGTGAGAAGTTTTGTGTTTAAAACAGCAACAGCATTTTGACAGTGTTTTGACAGCTTTGATGACAGATTTTTTGGGAACTAATCTGCTAGCTTAGGAACCAAAATGAGTTATTAAATATTTAGATTTGAACGGTTCTTTTTAGCTTCTCGTAGTAAATTCTAGCTTCTTCTCTATCATTAGTAGAGTAAACTCTTTTAAGGTAGACGATATCATTTAACTTTAACATTAGGTTTCTAACAATGTTGACATCATTTTTGTTAATCAGATCTATGACTGTTAACCTAATTGTGTTTTGAACACGAGTTAGCTTGACTCTATGTATTAATATGAACTCTTCATATGTCGATATATTTAAATTACACAATGAATTTATGTTAGAAATTAGTTGTTTTGTGAATCGACATTCAAAAATTTTATGTCTAAAGCTATCATGCATGGAACATCTATTACAAAAAGGGTGTGTACTAATTTTGAACTTGTGTAG
The DNA here is from genome assembly GCA_900607525.1 of Apocyclops royi. Classification (NCBI taxonomy): domain Eukaryota; kingdom Metazoa; phylum Arthropoda; class Copepoda; order Cyclopoida; family Cyclopidae; genus Apocyclops; species Apocyclops royi. The sequence continues at coordinate 3,740 of LR051359.1, forward strand.
TTCTAGGTTGGAAAAAATTTTTTTATGCAGTAACCTAAATTGCACAACCTTTAGTTTGGTTTCAGTTACATTGCGCCATACTATATTTCTTATATTCCAGTGGTCACTACTAATTTGACAGTTATGTTTTGTGTTGAAGTAATCGATATGCTTGTTGGTTTTTAAATTATCAGAATCGTGTGTGCAGATGATAAGAGTAATGTCTTTGTTAGTTAAATTATTAAAGTTTTTCCATTTATTTATGCCTGTGCATAGCTTTTTTTGGTAGGATTTATCCAACATGTGATTGACATTATTCTGGTTAGACCATGCTTTGGGGAACAAATTTAGATTAGACCATACATTACTCTGTCGCATGTCATGTATAGTTGTAAAGTTTTGTACTTTAAGTAAATCAATTTTTGAAACAAAGCCAGACGTAATGGGACAATGGTTTTCTACTTTTAATTTGTAATAGGCATGAAGTTTCAAGTCGTTATTGGTATTTTCTATTACGTATTTATCATGTAGGGAATAAATTTTGTTCCATAAAATGGAGAGATCTTTTACTGCTGCACCAAAAAAATCATTTTTACATTTCGAGACATGTCTATTGAAGTCGTTAACTTTATCGAAGGTTAACTTGCATTTGTCTCTAAAGAAAATCGATGTAACTGTGTGTATGGGGTGATTAGTTACAGTTGATTTCAACAATCTTTTCATTCTCAATGATTTGCAAAAACATGTTAGACATATGCACCCTAAGCCACCATTTTCTTTCGGAGAAATGAGGGTTTTATAACTGATAGTTGCACCTTTTAGGTTTTCCCTATTGAGTATAAATAAATTGATTGCTCGTTCAACTTTCTTTATATCTGATCTACTTATATTATAAGATTGAATTATGTAAGTTAGTTGACTAATTCCAAATGTTTTTACTATTAGAGATCTGCCTTCGAGCGTTAGGTATCTAGCTTTCCAAGAGTTTAGTTGAACTTTTAATTTTTCTATGCATCTTGTGATGTTTTTTCTATATTCTACTTTCGGATCTAGATTAAACTCGAAACCACATACTGTTATGCCTTCAGTACATTTAATATTCTCTTGGTTACCATAAAGATTATTTGGAATCAGGATTTGAGAGTCGTTGTTAAAAGAGATTATTTCCGTTTTATTTACATTAAGTTCTATACCACTTACATTTGAGAAGTCTAAGTACTCTAAAATAATATTATTAACATCTTTTTTAGATCCACTAGTAAAAATACAAATGTCGTCGGCAAAGGCATACACTTTATTCATGCTTATAGTATTTCTATTTGAATTTAGACTCGGGTTAGGAATAGTTTCATTGTTTTCAATATTACGTATCAATGGGTCTATTGCGAGAATGAAGAGAGCACCTGAAAGTGCATCTCCTTGTTTAACTGAACGTTCAATGTTAAAGGCCTTTGTGGTGAACCCATTAATAAGCACTGAACTTGTGATATTGTTGTACAAAGTTTTAATGATTTTAGTGAATCTTTCTGAAAAGCCGTATTTAAGTAACACATGTTCAAGGTAGTTATGATCTACAGAATCGAAAGCTTTTTTCGCATCAAGAGCTATCATGTAGCCTTTTTTAATTTTCTTGCTTTGTTTGAATATCTCTTGCATTGTTATTATGTTATCGTGGACATTTCTCTTTTTAATATATGCAGTCTGAGTTGGGCTAACGATAGAATCTAAAACATTACTCAGTCTGATAGCATATGTTTTCGTTATTAATTTTATGTCACAGTTTGATAGTGAAATGGGTCTCAGGTTATTTATATCACTTTTTTCTTTTCCTTTTTTCTCAAGTAATGAAATGATTGATTGTCTTTGCGATTGGGGAAGCATGCCAATATTTAAGGATTCATTCCATGCATTTAATACTAAAGGGCCTAACTCATCCCAGAAATATTTGTAGATGTTGTAAGATAGACCGTCAGGGCCTGGTGCTGATTCTGAGCACGTTTTTAATGTTGATCTAAGTTCTTGTAATGTGATAGGTTGATCTAAAATTGACTTATGTTCATTACTCAGTGTAGGGGTGATGCTTTTGTTTAAGAAGGTAAAGGGGTCTTTTACTTTCTTTTTTTTGTATAACTTTGAGTAGAAATCATACGCAATATTCTCTTTTTCTCGTTGAGTGTAAGCAGTACGTAAGTTATTCTTTAATTTATGAATTTTTAGACTTGCACTTCTTGCTTTTGTGAGACTTAGAAAATACTTGGTTGATTTCTCACCTTGTTCGTGCCATTTGCACCTAGATCTGAATATTAAGGAGTCAATTTTTTTCTTGTTAATCTGGTCAAGTTTTGCGACAAGATCTACTTTCATAGATTTAAGCTGATCCGTTAAACCTTTTTTGATTTCAAGTTTATTAATGATGTCTAAATTATTTATTAATTCTGTTTGATCAAAGTTTGTCTTTTTCATCTCTGTTTTACCATATTTTAGCATAGAATCTCTTAATCGAAATTTAACAAAGTCTAAGGTTTGCTGAAATGAATCATTATTTTTTGATGCTATTATATCATTTATTTCACCTTTGACACTTTGAAAAATTTCATTTTTTTCGAGAAGTGAAGTATTTGCTCTTCTAATGCCTGGTCCTACTGGAATATTTTCAAAAGTGATCTTAAAAGATAACCTCAGGTGATCAGATATATTTAAACTATGGCTCGTTGTAACAGCTGAAATTTCAGATTCTAGTGAGCTCGAAGTGAAGAAGTAGTCTAATCTAGATTTCTTTTTGTTATCTGGGGAGTTCCATGTGAAGCCACCCCATGCTACTGAGCGTCTGTACACATCAATTAAATCATGATCATCACATTTGATTTTCCACCAGTCAGCTAATTTTCTTTCACAGTTAGTAACTTTCCTATTTATGCAATCAAGATTCTCATCTAATACAAAATTAAAATCTCCACCACATATTATTTCAGTATTTGGGTAATTTTCTTTAACGAAATTCATCTCTTGTATGACATGGTTAAATGTGTCATAACAATGCCTCGTTATATTTGGCATGTAACAGTTAATAATTGAAAAAGTTCTATCTTCATGTCGTCCATTTATCATTTTAATGTTTTTCAAAGTAAAAGTTACAGAGCAAAAACGACCATCTGAGCTAGTTTTCTGTCTATTTATATCTAAGTCGATATTAGACTTAATAAATATGGCTACACCTCTTTCGTTTGTAGAGTACACGGTACCAGTTAAATATTCTCTGTGGAGGGTGTTAGCATATTTTATTGTTTTTTCATCAAAGTGGGTTTCTTGTATCAAGTTAATACTTATCTGCGAGTCATTTGATTGCATGTAGTTCATATGTAACTTTAATTTACGTCTATCCTGAAGACCTCTAACATTGTACGAAGAGAATTCTATATTTGGTGATTGAGGTCCTGGGTTAATTTCTAAACCAGAGATTATAAGTAAAATGTTAAAAAACAGTAAGTGATAATAATCGGTAATTTTGGTCGAACAACAACTTATCTTTTTCCAGAATGCTATCACTTCATCAGCACGCCTACTATTTTTCGAACGTCGGCAACCCTGAATACGATGGGTGCTTTGATTTGCGTGATGATGTGACTTTTGTTGTTGACGATGTAGTTCACTTCTGATCCGTATGTTGTGTTTTCTACAATAATTTAGAAGGCATTTAATGAGAGTGTTAACGTCAATGTTAAAGTTAATGTGGCTCATGTCAGGTGTTTCCGATAAAATGAATAAAAATGTTGAAAATTTATAAAGTTGTGTACTTTCTGCTACAAGGTGGATGTAACTGCTAGAAACGTACGAATAATTATGTGATATTAACGAGTTTATGGCTGAGCATGTTCTATCTAACATTATATTGGAGATATTGGAGATATTTGTATTGCTTAAGGCATTACTCAAGTAATTACTTTGGCTAAAAAATTGAATTAAACTTATCTTGCTATATGGTGATTTTGATGATTTTGGCGATTTCAGTGTCCGATGTCTTCTGCGAATGTAACATTTTCTTTGATTTCGTTGATTTTTCTTGCTTAAACTCACATTTTTATAAAAATTAGGAATATATTTCACGCGCGTAATTTTTTGATGTTTACCCGACAGCTGTCAGCTGCCGACCGTGACAAATATCTCATTACCAAATAATAATTAGTTTATTCGGTATTGCCAGATTTTTAATAAAAATTTTACCAAAAACATGTTGTAACAAAAACTTTTCTTTATTTTCATCTTCATTGAATCCAACCCAACTTGGTAACACTGATATCACACATTTTCATGTTTCAAACTAGCCCCCTTTATTTATTACGAAAGCACTCCCCCTTTTCATTTAGACCCGTATTGAAAAAGGTATTCAAGGTGCGCAAAACAGAGGCGGGCGTCGATGAAATAAAAGTTTTTTAAATGAAATTTACAAGTGCTTTCTTATACAATTCGCCTCACAAGTTACAAGATTTGTGAGAATTGAATCAGCCCCGCTTTCAACTCTGCTTTGAAGTGGAGCCAATATTCTCGTTTTTTTCTATCTTTCTTGACTGTCTGCTGTTAGCTTAAAAATTACATAGTACTGACATAAAGCCAGCACTACATATCAACTTAATGTTGTGTTTTTACACGAAGCAATATGTAAGAAATATATATATCTGATTTTAAAACAGAATATCAAATAAACTATAATATTTTACGAGTCTCTAAAGCGCGGAAAAAGTTTTGTTGTGTTGTTAAAAAGTCAACTCTATTTAAAATTTATGTGCATGCGAGTATTGGTGAGATCGAAAAAACTTTTGCGAAGACATTTTCCGTTCACACGTGGACTCAAAAAGTGAGTAAGTCATCTAATTTTTTCTTCTAAATTTCCACCGAATTCATTCTTTTCTTGAAATAATCTAACGCGTTTTTTCATTCAAATATTATTTATTTTCACTATATACCTAACATTTAAACATCTTTAATTTATGATTAATTTCTAGTACTAATATATAAGTTAACATTGATATTACATAAAATTTTATGTAACTTTCAAATTATATATTTATTATATTATAATGTTCTATTCTATTACATTTGTATTTAACTTGAAAGCATTTTTTTAGTGTATGTGTGTAAATCGATTAATTTTTAATAATTAATTATTAAAACTATATTTCATGTACAGCTACAAAACCTCACGTCTCATTCGTTTTGTATCAACAACCAATGGTTAATTTTCTTGACAACACAAAATTTCAACATTCTGAGTCAGAAGTTTTAGAATTGAGAGCTTTTTTACATCCATAGAATTCTAGATATTTGAAGTTTTAAAGTTTAAGCATTTGTAGATGTCTATGAAGAGTTTATTTCCCCTGGAAAGCTCTGATAGAATTCAGTGCTGCCAGAAACTTGACTGAAATTCCACCAAAGTTAATGCATCCTAAATTTGATTCAGTTTGAAAGTTTAGTTTCAGAGATAATTCATCTATTTCTGGCACCACTGTGGGAAAGCAAATAATGAAATGAATGTCTTATTTCATCTGAGATAAATATTTGATATATTTTCTTAGAAAATCAGTGATTAGAATGAAAATTTGATTTAACATATTTAATATATATGTAAATCAAAGTTTTTAAAAATACAAGCTTAATAAAATGATTTCCAAACAAATCAAGTTTTTTTTTTGTAAATTGAAACACTTAATAAGTCGGTCTGTTTTGAGTAAAAATAATGTTTTCAATTAAAAAACGAAATGGGTTTACTTATTTAATCCTGAAATATTTTTCTTGTGTAATGGAACCCTAAATTCGAAATTGGAGTACACGTGGTCGAAAAATAATACAGTATGGTTCAATAAAAATTTAAAACGTGGATCAGTACAGTGTGTTTCAAAATAAGAATATCTTTGAAATTAAAATTGAAAAAGATATTATAGTCTTCTGCGTTTTTATATTTCGAAATATTTTTTACATTTTCTATGAAAGCTTGTTGGTGACACTGAACCTGAATTTGATATTCGCAATTTTTTTAATTTTCGAACATTTTTTTCTAACATTTTTTTCGACCCACCCCATGTTGCTATCCAGCTGTTATTTCATTTTTTGGGGAAAGCAATGATTAATCTGACCCACAAAAAAAATCAGTCGAACCTTTGATGAGGTCAAGGTTCATACTGCTAATCAAGGAAATTATTTCAAAGGTCAAATTTCAGATTGTCGCTCTTCCCATGATGTCGCAGTTCAAAATATTGAACTTTAGAAGATGCATTTAACCTAATTTGACACAATCAGTGCCTGGTCCAGAATCCTGTTGGGACCAGTGCTGCCAGAAATGTCAGCAAAATTCCACCAAAAATTGAACAAAACTTAATGTGTTCTGTTCTGAATCCTCTATAGGCAAGAAAATTTGAAGTTCCAAATTTATGGAATTCCACCAGAACCTGCAGCACTGGTTGGGACAACTATATAAACCCACTCAGTTCAAAAATTAGGAACCTTAAAGTCTTTTCATTAAAATTGTCGCAATTCCATATTGTCCAATTTTCGTTCTGTCGCAAAACAAAATTGTAATTTTTAAGTTTAAAATACAAAACTATTCTAACAAGTCCCTAGACTTACAAGGGGCACAAAACCTGGCCCCCCTCCCCCTGCAGGGGGCAACGGTACTGCATTTACTTTTTTGTGACAATATGGCAA
>LR051360.1:0-10409 GCA_900607525.1 Apocyclops royi
GAAAAATGTAGGGATAATGAAGTTGTGTTGTCTATAATTTTGGACTCGAGACAAGCATGGAAAGGAGACAAAAAATGTTCAGAATTTACTATAAGGTAAAAGAAAATCTAGACCATTTTTTTATTATTTTACTTTTTTTCTTAGAGAGAACGTTTTCCCTAATTTGGTGATAAGTCATTGCTATTACAAAAATAAATTTCGCTCACAACAGCATTGCTTAAAGGCTTCGTTATATTTCCCCAGATTTCCTATTTTTTTATTCTTGATGGAGACTCCTTTAATAATCTTTGTCATTCCAAGTTTTTTGATAAAGCCAAAATTCAAGTGTCGCAAAGCCCGAACTGTTTCAATCTCAAAATGTTTTTTGCAGTTGAAAGTTTTAAAATTTCAATTCTTTAAAAGATGAGCAGTTCTAACTAACCTAACCTCACTTAAAAGTAGGTGACTAGCTCTTAGTCCTGCTCGGGACCCAAGCTCTAGATCTAACCCTGGGGGGGCATAAGGTCCCCTTTTAAATTGGACCTTATCATTTATCAACTGCGACAACTTGAAACCTTCCTTTGTCATTCATTTGTACTTCAATTTTTTTCAGTCATATGATACCTCACTGCCGAGTACCAAGAGCTCTGGCAAGTTATCCAGGTAGCGGAAACACCTGGTTGAGGTACCTCATCGAAGGCGCAGGTGGGATCTTCACAGGATCAAGATACAAAGATCTCCAAATTCAAATGCTAGGTGAGTGCGTGTAGGGTCAAGTCATCTTGACGGTCGAGTATATTGATTTATAGTTGAAAAGTGAAGTCACAAAAGTTGACAATATTTCGTACCTACACTAACCCTATTTTGTAGTATCTAGTCACGGAGTTGTTTAGAGAAAACATATCACCTTTGAAAGCTATAGCTCTTGAGCAAACAAAACAAATGAAGCAAAAGAGGTCACAGGCCTCTCAGCACAAATTTAAGTTTGCAATTTTGCCATAAAAAATTAATATTTATTTTATTGTTATGGTGACTTAACCATCAAAGATCTTGTCTTAGTTTTCAACTTTCAGTAAAAAAGTATGTGGTATTGTTAAGCAGAAAAAAAATTGTTGGAACTAAACAGGCTTGACTATTTAAAAACTAAACGCTCATTTACACTTGCAAAAATTTGGGTGCGATTTTACGACTAGAAATAGAGAAAATTTGATTATAATACATTTTGTACTCTTGAATCGTGATAAGTTCTGAAGAAAATCTAAATCTTTTTATGAGAAACCTTAGAAATTTTGCTATAAGAATTGTAAATATAATCTTTTTAAGATTTTTACTTATAATTTTTTTATGAATTGAGGTTTCTGGGGAGAAATTCGTAACTGGCACGACGGAACGACGATCGTTCAAAAGACGCACGATGCATCGAAACATCACGTTTTGAATGTAAGAGATTGCATGTTATTGCAATGTCAAACGGTCGTATTTTGAAAACGTGACCAATCATTAGGAATTTCAATGCTTTTACTTATAATTCAAAAAAATATTATCGATTTTATTCCCAAGGAATTTCATGGTGACGGCATTCTTCTCTTGAGAAACCCTTACGACGCCATATTGTCTTCTCACAATTACCTGTACGCAGGCCATCACGGGAAAGCACCTGTCGAGAATTACAACAGACCTGGTACCAATTTTTTGAAAATTATGATCGTATGTTACGACTAAGTTGTCCCACTTTAGTAAATAAACAAATTTTTAGTTACTTATAAAATGGTCCAACTTTTCAATCGTAACGTGGATTTTTGCGTAAAATAACTTTTATGACATTGACTACTGGTACCAATGTTATAAAATTTATTTTACAAAATACATCCAACGATTAAAAAGCTGGACCAATTTATAAATAACATAAAATTTTGCTTTTTTATTAACATGAGACAGCTTATTATAGGGACAATGTTTATAACGTTGACTATAGGTATCACTTTAGATGTAAATCTTCGTTAAAGATCAATTTTACAACCTTGACTGAATTTATGGATTTAATCAAAATATAAAAAAGTTATTTTTTTTCATAACAGACTCTTCATTAAAAATTTTAGTTCACAATTCAATTACATGACAATTTTTTTTATTTTCTAGAATGGCCTCAATTTCTGGCAATTCATGCAAGCAAGTGGTTAGATATGGCATCCAACTGGACCTTACATTCAAATCATCAAAAGGTAATTAACCTAACCTAAACTTAACCGTCTCTCTAACTTATTTTACACACTAATTTTTTTTTCATTTCATTTATTTCGACCCATGAATCAATATACAATACAATATATCAATCTGTTAAGGGTACAGCAACTTTTATGCAATAGAAAAACACAAATTTGGCTTAAGAAATGAAAAGAATGTGTATTTTTTTCCATCTTCTGTCCCAGGCGGGGGCTCAAACCTGGGACCTTCCAGTTGTGAGCCGTCTACTTTGACTGTTACGCCACTAATCTAACCTTAATCTAACTTAACCAGTTTGTTGTCAAAAAATCAGTATAATAAGCTGATTTTCTCTAAAATTAAAGTCTCAGTATTTGAAACTTATTGTAAATGACAGTAAAAGTTTTGGTGTACTTTACTTCATTCGTCATTTCTGGCAGTACTGTCATCACTTCTGATCATATGAGATGATATAATTACTGAAAAATGCGATTACTAAAGTCGTGGTCACATAACCGCTGGGTCGTGCGCACGAAACCATAAGTCTAGCTTGTTGTGCAGATGCAAAGAAGTATTTTTATTCGAGCAACTGGATAGATTTGAGGTTATGTGAGCATGGAACGATGTGACCGAGGCATAAGTTCAATTCTTTTGACTCAACCAAGAAACTAAGAAATATTTTGATTCACATGAACATCTCAAAGATTTCTAAAAATATTTTTACTAAAGGTTCTTGTTGTCCACTACGAAGATCTCAAGTCAGATGTCAAAACAGAGTTGGAAAAAATTCTAAACTTTCTAAAAATTCCTGTTGATCACAAAAGGTGAATATAGTCTGCATTGATAGTGTCACATTGTCGCACTTGCAAAATTGTCGCAATGTAAAATTGAAATTAGTGTCCCAATGTTTAAAGTTGAAACGATACGATTTTTAAGTTTTTAATTCGCGACTGATTTACATTGCAACAGTATGGAAAATGCGACAGTTTGACTAATGACCTCTTGCGTCATTTCTTAAGCTATCATTTGCACTATGTAGCTTGCGGTGAAATGAGAACGGGGCTTAAAGCTAGAAGATTTTCTAGCGAGCATTGCTAGCATAGTGTCATTACTTGTACCCATATTTATGTATGTAGCATTTGTGAATTACTTAACAGTGATGCCAGAAACATCATGAAAATTTCACCAAAAGTCATTCCAACTTTTCAATGAAAAAAATTTTGCTGACAATCTCTCTGGCAACACTGTGCATGACTTGCCTATATGTAACAGAAATTAAATAATTTTTTCTTTCAAAACACGCTAGATTAGCTTGTCTCGAATCACACTCCAGAGGACTCTTCCGTCGTTCAGAATCGACATCCGTCGACACTGTCAATCCATTTCCCTTGTCGATTCGTCGACAAATGGATGCCATGATTCGCCATGTCGATGAGAAAATCTTGAAACGCCACGGGTTTACCAGAATGCCTCTGCACAGATATAATTTTTTCAATAAGGTAAAAAATTTTTATCAAATTGGCCCCACCACTAATTACTATCTCAGCCTGCATAGCCATACAGCCAAACATTTACAACAGTGTTGCTAGATCTAGTGGAATTTAACATAATAGCTGATTTAATATTTTGTCATATACTTGGGCAAATTTTATGGGAATTTCTGGCAACACTGATTCTGTTCCATTAGCATTTTAGTATCAGAACTCTAATCTAGTTAAATTCAAATAATTCTGCTCGCTTCCATAATGATTTAACTTTCTAAATTATATAACTTGGAAAGTCAAATTTCACATCATTGCAATTCCCACATTTTTGCAGTGACAAATTGTCGAAATGGAAGTTAAGGCAGAGCTGAGAACCTTACCTATAAAGTCCAATTTAAAATTTCCCACTGCGACAGTATGCGAAAAGCAACGATTAGAAAATATCATCTTTATTCAATGAAAACTTGTAATTAATTTCAGACTGATGAAGAGATATTTGAAGAATTACAAATGAATTCGATTCGACAAAAAAATATCACCTACGTCAATGGTAAGTTAGTCTTGATTGCAATGTAAAATGAAAGATTCATCTTCAAAAGGTTTCATCAAAATATACAAAATTTGTATTCCTTTTTTTCTGTGATTCTAATTTTTAAAAGTGAAAGTAAACTTTTGTGATTTTCAGATAACTCCATTCAGATTGATAAAGTTCACGGGACTGAAATGATATTGAAAGAATATTTCAAGTATCTAGATGCTAAAGAGAAACTTGCCCAGGTACAATTCTTGACTCATAAATATTTTATCAATCGCTCACAATTCAAATTTTATTAATTATTTTATCATTTTTATGCCTATGACCAGGTTGGTCCCTAAAGCCTTCGTCACATAGCATTGGGTCGGACACACAAAGCTTCAAGTCAATCTTGATATAACTATAAATATACCTCTTTGCAATTGCAAAACAAGCTAGACTTATGGTTTTGTGCTCTCGACCCAATGGTTATGTTACAGAGGCTTAAGGTCAGCCTAAAATCTGATCTCAGAGGCTTAAGGGCTGTTCACATTTGATCATACGACCTTGCGACTTAATTAAAACTATATTTTGCATTGATTTGGCAAGGCTGTGAACTTGTCTTATAGTAGTCATTGCTGCAACCATTTTTTAACCTATACTTGAAAACTAGCAAAAGCTGGAGGCAATCAATCATACGCAAGTCGCAAAGTCGCATACAGTGTTGCCAGATCTGGTGGAATTCCTTAAAATTGGAACATGAAACTTTTGTGTCTATAGAGGAATCAGAAGAGAACATTTAACTATTTGTTCCATTTTGGTGAAATTTTGCGAACACTTCTGGCAACACTGGTCGCACGATCAATTGTGAACAAGGCTTTAGTTTAACCTTAAGTAAATGAATGCTCTTAGTTCAAGCAATATTCATGAAAGTCTTACGAAAACAATAAAAAAATTCACGCATCTTACATGAAATCACTTTGTAAGAGTTTATCATTTAATGTACAAAAATCTAAATATGCCTATCGTAAGAATTTCATTACAAGGTTTTTGAAAAGCCACACTGAGGTGAAAAACTTACACACCTGAGTTGAATTTACAGCAAGGTGAGACACCTCCGCCAGATGACACTGCCACCCTGATCATGAGGTACGTCTACGAAGCATTGGGGAAACCGAAGGAGGGGGAATCTTTGAGGTCAGTGGCAGAAAAGGCCGAGGGAATTTTATCAGCTGTGATTGACTGGTGGCCCAAGATTCAGAAGCACATCGCGAAAGATCCGATTCTGGAAGATATTGAAACTGACGCTTACAGGGGGAAAGAAATTAAAGACCTAGAACTACCTGAGTGATAAAAGACATTTACATAAAATACCTAGACCAATCACCAGTGTTGCCAGAAATGTCCTCAAAATTCCACTAAAAACAGAACAAAATATCGTATGTTCCATCTTGCATCCCTTGTAGACACAAAAGTATTTGGTTCCAATTTTGAGGAATTCCACCAGATCTGACAACACTGCCAATCACTTACCCAGCCTGTTTGGCTTGTTAGATCTAAAAAACAATTCAAGTGGTGGTTTGGCGACACATGAGGGACCAATGCAGTGTGACCAATATATGAAATAAATATATATGTTTTTTGTAGCACTGCTTTTGTCCCGCATGTGTTGCCAAAACACCCCTTCAATCAGTTCTTTGACCTTAAAAGTGAGTGGTCTAGGTATTTTTAGTAAAAAAAAACAGCTCGTTTATAGACTGACAATTATTCAATCTGCGTTTTTTTAAAGAGCTAGCTTTTCTGTGTCTACTTTGTACGAAACTTCGGTCAGTACTTACGAATCGTTTTGGTAAAAGTTTGAGACAAAATGTGCGACATTTGTCAGGAAAAAAAATGTTAAGGAATGAGCTAGCTTACCACTTTTATTTTGATTTACATAACGTTAACACACTACTAGTCATAATTCAAAAGAAGGACACTTTGCTAAACCATACGTAATAAGAACATTTCAAACTTTTTACGATTTAAAGTTAAGGGCTGCTCACATTAGATCGTACGACTTTGCAACTTGGTTAGAACTATTCTTTGCAATGCTTTGACAAGGCTGTGAACTTGCCTAGAGTAGTCACTGCATGCAACTATTTTTAACCTATATTTGAAAGCAAGCAAAAGCTTGAGACAATCAATGGTACACAAGTCGCAAAGTCATTCGATCAAATGTGAACAAGGCTTTTTTGATCAGAATAGAACCTGTTTTTCATTTAATTTGGAAAGAACGGGTCAGAAAGTAGTTCTCTACACATCTCTACCCAAATGCATTATATGAACAAGCCTTTAGAGTTAAGTGCCAGAGAAGATACGATCCAAATTATGACAATTAGAAACTGCGACAATATGGAAATTGCGACAATATGAAAACTCCTCTTAAAACAAAGGTTTGAAAGCGCATCGACATCCAGTTAGGTTTCAAGTTTAATCTTTGATTTGAAAATTTGTTCATATTTTTATATTGTCACACTTTGCATTTGTCGCATTTCCCATGTTGTTGCAAATTGTAAACTGGCCGAAAATTTAGAATTTGATAATTACTCCACGAAATTGGAAAGTACATTTTAATTCAAAACATTTTATTTACATCAAAACATTTGCCATTAACAACATAAGTATCAATAGACTTTTACAAATCAAATAGTCTACCCTAATCAAAACCAATATTAAACCTTAATTAAACATAATTATGTAATTTATTGTCTTTTATTCTTTCGCTGAAACTAATCAAATAAATATTAAAGATGATTGCAAATTTGTGACAAGCAACATGCGAGTAGGTAGAACTACAGCCACGACTACATTACAACTACGGCGGCCGTACGAAATCAGTGGTATAGCCCGTTTTGAAAATACAAATTCTTATTCTCACTTGTATAACAGGCTATATTTATCGTTTCGTACGGCCGATGTGGTGGTTATGTAACCGAAAGTAGTTTTTACAGAAAGAATTCTGACTTTTTATTTTTAAAAAGTTTTACTCACGAAATTTTGTAAAATTCGACAACACAAGTATTACTTGTTTTGTTTCGTAATTTGAATACTGTACGGTGATATGTGATAAAAATTCTCACCGTAGTTACATTCTGAAGCAGTGTTGCCAGATTTGGTGAAATTCTAAAAAAATCAATCTTAGTGGAAAAATATTTCAATGTGCATAGATATTTGTTTGTATTTTGGTGGAATTTTGAGGCAATTTTTGGCAGCACTGTTCTGCAGATTTTCGCTAGATAAAAATCATGAAATATTTACAAAATGACATTTTTTCATTCAAAAAAAGAAACGAGAAGATTTGTTCAAATTAATATTTTTTAGGTCATATTTTGTTTTTACTGATTTCAGTACCTTTCAACTAAAATTCTATAAAATAAAAGTTTGTCATAAATAAATTTTTTGTAGTTCATTTTTTTCAATTGTTTTTCCTTGCCAATCTAGGTCACAGTTTATCTTTGGCGTCAAAGTTATTAAGTTCAAAAACTGAATGTATAAAAATTAAAAGACTCATAGTCTCCATGTACAGAAATTATGTGAAAGTGAACACGTCGGTAAAAATAATAGTTAAGCTTAGTAAAAATAATTGATCAGTCTTTAAAATTTATAACAAGAAAATATTTCTCTAGATGAAGTAGAACAAAAATAATTATTTAGATCTTTTGATGACAAAAGTCAGTTAGCATTTGGCAACACTGCAATAATTTTGCTTTAATTAAACTTAATTTATTTATATGAATTTTTTAATTGTACAATGTATGAAATCAAATAATAAGGTTGGCCATTTTCAATAATTTTTTCCGGGTAGGGGCTCGAACCAGTGATCTGTGCCCCTCAAACCAAGTTGTTAACCATTAGGCAATGCACTTTCAAATTAATTGTATTATTATTATTATCAATATTTTAATCAGTGGTGCCAGGTGTGTCCATCAAATTCCACCAGAAAAATAGGAACAGCATATTTTTAATTATCAAAAGTCACTTAAAGAAAAATAAATTTTCATTCCAATTTAAGGGAATTCCACCAGATCTGGCAACACTTACATATTGTTTGTTATGAAAATGAGAAAGCAGAAATATTTTGACCGCGAAGCAAAGTACACTTAGAAATCTTTTTTCCCCAAAAAAATTTAACTCTTGCGTCTGACAAAACGTTCCAGCTTTTTTTACGCTCTAATTAAGATGACTAACAAAAGCGTTAGATTTCTGCCCCAAGAGACACTTCAAATATTATTCAACATAGAGTTGACATTAAAAAATCATCTTTAACTAGGACTGTGCTTGAGGTTTCATTTTTGCAATAATGACTCAATTTTTAAATCGACTCTCCTACTAATTATTACTAAAAACTTTTATCTTTTTAAAAATTTTTTACTTATCTAGCACGGTATGAGTATAAATGTTAATTATCACATACAGCTTCATAAAGTTAAAACCATTGCATTTGAATTTCACAATTTAGAGTTAATTACTTAATTAGATTAAACTTCTATATTTGGGGACTTGCCTTTTAAGTAAGTTTAATTTTTTTAAATGTTAAAATAATATTTTGGTCCCCCATCAAAAGTAAACAAAAACTTTTTTTTGTAAAATACTTTCCCTAAGTGAGTCTATATTTACATTAAAACTTAACAATACTGCCAGAAATGTTGAATCAGTGTTGCCAGAAATGTCAAAAAATGCCACCAAAAATGGAACAAAATGTAAAATGTTCTCATTGGATTCCTCTGTAGACACAAAACCGTCTTGTTCCAATTTTAAAGAATTTCCCCAGATCTGACAAAAGTGCTTTAATTACACCAAAACTTTTTTATCTTTAAGGCACTTACGCAGTAGTTTTAATTTTAGTAAATTTCACCAAAATCTGGCGCTACTGCCTTTAAATGGGCTGAGCATGGGGTAAACTAGCATCTGGTACTACTGTAGAAAGTAACTCAATGTAAATATAACTTTTAACATTTTTTAATAGCTAAGAGAGTTTTGTGATCAGACACTGCTAACACAATTTGTTGTCCAGCGTGAAAAAACATTAACTTGCAACATTTCCACAACAAAAAAGACTTATTAGAAAGCTGTTGCGTTTTCAAGTCCTGAAAAAAAACACAATATATTTTTCAAAAGTAATAATTGAAAAACTGGTTAATTCTAGTTAACATTAGTGTGATTAGGTAATATAGGGTCTAGGTAATTTCTGCATCTCTAAAGCCTCAGTCACATAACAATATGTATGGTTGGGAACACAAAACCAAAGTCTATCCAACTAGAAAAATAAAAAAAACTTCTTTGCAATGTCTTTTGTACTTCTTAACTTCTAAATTTCTTTAGTATATTTAAAGAAAATAAATGCCAATTTTTAACTATGGGCCGGTTCTTTAAAAAAACATTTTGTTGCCCATTATCAGTGAGATCAGTTCAATAAAATGATTATTTTTAAATACGTTGTTGGCAAATAAATGTGTATAGAACAGGCCTCAAGGTGGGTATTCACAAAAATTCTTACGAAAATCTCATGACATTTCTTAAAAATTTCTTTGTATTTTATTTTGTCTTAAGCTAAACAAATATGGCCATTAGATATCTAGTGAACCTAGTAAGATCTAAGAATTTTCATAAGATTTTCATAAGAACTTTTGTGGAAAAGGCCCCTGATCTTCACAATCAAATCTTAGTGGCTGATTCTTTAAAACATTTCATTGCCAACAAACTTATTTTATTCAATTAGGTTAAACATAATTTCATGTCATTTATTTTGATTAATATTATAATGTAATACAATATTTGAATATGTGGGGAATCTGATATTGGCACTAATTTCACATTTGACAATATGGGTTTTGCGAATTTTGATCGTATAAATCTTGAAAAGATTCACACAACAATTTGTATAGAATAGTTAATCAATTAAGATTTTTGTCAATTGTTTGTCACTGTCACTCTTTTTGGGGAAATTTTCATGACATATCTGGCAACACAGCGAGTGCTGCCAACTTAGGGGAAATTACCTTAAGTCGGAACTGTCAACTTTTGTACTTGCACGGAGACTTATCTAGAACATAAAAGGTTTTGTTCAGATTCTGGGGAAATTTTGATGACATTTCAGCAGCAAGGGTATGCCAACAAGTCATACTTATGGTTTATTCTATGAGGTTTGCCTAGGGGTGTCAAAATTAATTCCCACCCCCTCCAGGCCT
>LR051362.1:0-10373 GCA_900607525.1 Apocyclops royi
AAAAATTATCCTATCATCTGGCAGACACAAAAAGTTACACGTAAATGTTTATATGCACCACTTGACATGCGCGCGTGTCAGCCACATACAGGTTGCAACTTTTGGCTGTTACGTCTTTTTACTGCTATCATCAAGGTAAAAATTGAAAATAATCTAACAAAAAATAGGAAAAAATATCTATTTTACAAAGTTTTGAGGTATAATAAAATAAGCTTCAACGAAAAAAATATTGAAATATGTAATAAAATTTTTCGTTCTTTTTAAAGCTGGCAACATGAATTTAGGATCCAATGAGAGGAGAGGAACCAAATAGAATGATGACGATACGTAGATCATGATTGTTTACATTCCCGTATACACAGAATCATACTTTAAAGATCCAAAAGTAAAAAACCTTTACGATAGAAGTCTTCTTTTCACAATTGCATGTAAAAGTTTCCTTTTGGATTTTGCAATTGAACTCCATACGTGTACAAAGGGCTAACTTCCGTTTTTATCACAAGCGCGCGCGTAATTCAAATGTTGTTCAATCTTCATAAAATGAATCAGAAAAAAATCGCTTTTTGTTGATCATATTTCAAAATATTCGAAAAAATATTGAAGCGACAACGGTTTAATTCGGAATTTTATTTATTTCCGCAACCAAAGTATTCTTGGCTGCCTTATCATAAGACTACATGATCAACTTTTTAAGTCTTTTTAAGAGATAATAATTGGACAGTATCGGAACATTTGTATTTCTTCCTTCTGCTCAAATGTCAGGGGGCGTTAAACAGTACCGCCCTCGTCCGATTGCTGTCTGGATGCGTTGTGCCAAAAGATAGAAAAAATCCCCAGAATCTGGACGTGTTTTTCGCCGCCACTTTGTCCTACTTTTCTTTTTGTGATCTGTCCGGACGTAGGGCGGCAAAAATGCGTCTGGACCAAGGGGGGTACTGCCACTCTGAATTTCCCCAGAATATAGGATATTCATCTTCCAGGACTCGTCCGGATGAGGGCGGTATTTTTTAACGCCCCCCAAAAGTCATTGTGGCATCTATAAAAATATTAGGTTGCACAGGCCACATAGGCTAATCCACTCTACAGAGTTTTTTAGAGAAAAAATTTAGTTGGCAAACATTTACCCATTGCACGTAGGTTACAGTAGCAGTACATATTCTATACTTGCAAATGATCCCGATTAAATGTAGATGGTTTTGAATTAATGTCACTTAGAGGTAGTCAGCGGAAACTTCACCTTTGTTTCACGAATTATTTGTAGTAATGTAATACTGTAGTTTTACATTAAGTATGCGATTAAATAAGAATGTTTTAAGTTTTACGTCTATTAAAATTGACCATTATTTCTAGTGGGCGGATCATCACTATTTCCGCTGGAATTAGTGAAATCTGACACCAATTTCCTGTCAAAACTCGTTATTTATATCAACTAGTTGAACCAATTAATGCCAGACATTTATCACGTGATCAATCCCGTGATTTGTTAACGCGTGTTCGCTCATGGGGAAATCGTGATGGATCAGCTTGATTTTGGCTAATTTTATGGGGGGCGTTTAAAAGTACCGCCCTGGTCCGGATGCCGCCCTGGTCCGGACGCGTAGTCCGGACATGTTGTGCAAGATGAAAAATTTTTTTCCCTAGAATCTGGTCGTCCGGACCAGGGCAGCAAAAAAATGCGTCCGGACGTCCGGACCAGGGCGGCAAAAAAACGCGTCCGGACTTAGCCCTGGGTCCTTTTTGATGAGAAAAGCTAGACCAGTTTATAAGTAAGAAATCTTTTGCTTATGTACTGAAGTGAGATAGCTTAGTCATATCTTAATGGGGCTAAGTCCGGATGCAGGGGGGCAGAAAAACGTGTCCAGACTGAGGGGGGCATTGCCGCCCTTGGTCCGGACATGTTTTTCTGCTGCCCTCGTATTTTCTTCCCAAATTATTTGATGTAAATCTGGCAGGACGCATCCGGACTACGCGTCCGGACTACGCGTCCGGACCAGGGCGGCATCCGGACGAGGGCAGTACTTTTAAATGCCCCCAATTTTATGTACTAATTTAAATTTCCCGCTTTTTGCACTCGGGAAAAAACAACAGTGGGCGTTTTTCTCAAGTGGAGCCAACTTTTACCTGTTTAAACTGAAACTTTTTGAAAATAAATCGTTTGTGAACCAACCATCTTGCTGAATGACTACTCTTTCTAAGATTGGAAGTAGTCTGGGACAGACTACTTGGGCCAAGTCTTGAGAAATTTTAAAGATAAATGCTTATTCAAAAGTAGTCTTAATCTATCACCTCCTATTTTCAGACAACTTTTGTTTCTAAACTAATTTTTTTGGAAAGGGTGGTTCTGTTGTCCAAAGCAGAGTTTAGGGTCGCTTCCCATTTTTATACATAGTTTGGAATCAACATAAGAATGAAGGGGGACCACGCTCCAAAAGTTCATCAATAGGTTTGCTAGCCGTTAACACCCCCAAAAATCATTGTGGCATCTACGAAAATTTTACGTTGCACAGGCCACATAGGTTAATCCACTCTACAGAGTTTTTGAGCGAAAAAATGTGGTTGGCAAACCTTTATCCATTGCACATAGGTGGCACCACAAATCTAGTGCTTAGTGCTAGAGCAGTTGTTGCGACCAAAATTAGTGTGACAACATTAAATGCGACAAGTACATTAAATGCATTTAGTGCAACAAGAGCTAAAAACACGAATTTAGTGCGACAGTAACTAAAAACACATATCTAGTGTGACAAACAAAGAAATGTGCACAACCTAACCTAACCTACCTAGCAGGGGTGCAGGGGGAAGCAGCCTCCTGAATCAGCTTATGAGCCTAGACTGAGTTAGAAAAGGTCAGGTTAAGTTAGTTTTGAATCAATGTCGCTTAGGGGGTAGTCAGCGGAAAATTCACTAGTTGAAACACGAAACCTTTGTTTCACGAAAACATTTGTAGTCTTATTTATCGCCTCTTATTTTTGAATGATGGTTTTTTTCAAAATGATTTTTATTTAAATATTCAATAGATACATCCATTACATTTTTGCACAGTCGATAAAATATGCCATTTATTAAAGAATTGGTGAATACTGTCAAAAGATATTCTTTCAAATTTTTTGTTAACATGCAATCTTGTACAATTATAGTCAAAAAGCCAATTAAAAAATGCAAAAGTTTTCACATTAAATATCTTGAATGAAGTAACAATCTTTTTTTTACAACAATTTTGAAGTATACCCACATGTTAGGTCAGACTTTGATCAGCTATAATTTGAATTTGCCGCCTTTCTTACATACAGGTTTTAACTTGTGTTTCCAAACATAATTTTTTGGGGAAGAGTGTTTTTGTTGTCCCAAGCAGAGCTTAGGGTCGCTTCCCATTTTTATACATAATATGGAATTAACAACAGAATGAATGGGGGAAGTTTTCATTGCTAGGTTTGCTAGCTGTTAAATTTTTTCCCTTGGTTGACAACATCATTTCAAAGAAAAGAAAATTTTTTCAATACACTCAAATGATACCTAAATGCGCGGCCTCCCTTTCAGACCAACATAGATTTGCAGGGCTCCTTCTTAAAGTTTTGAGGCTCAAAGAAAATCTTTATTATAAAAACATCAATGGTAGGTCGAACCCCAAAGGCTAGATTCACCCAAGGAAAAAGATTTTTTTATCAGGTAAATTTTATGATTACTAATTTAAAAAAAATTCTGTATAGTACACTCTAAACAATATCTTATTGTATTTGACAAATAATAGAGCTAGAATGTTGATGTACAAAAGAATACAAATAAAGAAGCAAATATTCATAAGTTACAAAAATAGTATTATTATCACTTAAAGAAGTTAATTATATTTTGAAGAAGAAAAAAAAAGAAACCAATTTTTTGCTTAAAATTTTTTCTATACTGAATGTATCAAAATTCACTCACAAATACTCATTATTATACAACATTTTCAAGTATCCCATAAAAAAGCAATAAAGTACATTTATCAAATCTTGGGTCTTAAATTAAAACAAAATTGATTCTTAAAAATTGGGGCCCGGTTTGATTGACTGAATGTTAATCTATTCGTTCGACACTTTGAGTGACAATGCCAGTTCAATTCACATCAGTAGGACGCATGCCATGTCATACAGGTGGGCTGTATGGCTAGATGGGCTGTATGGCTATGTAGGTGGGCTTAGAGAATAAGCAATCTAGGCATTTTTCAAGTTTACGTTGTTACATGTTTTAATTTTTTCTTTTCTCATACGATGCAACTTAACTTTTAAACGTTTTTCAAAGTATAATGTTATCAAATTAAAGATGACTATTACAATAAAACTTCCATATTAAATAGTCTTAGTGCTTTAATGGTTCCATAAATTATGTTGAGTAATAAAACCTTCTTAATGTTTTTGAAGAAAAAAAAAAGCTAAAACCTGAATCTTCTGACATTATTATTATAAGTCAATCATAAATTCGATTTTTTTTTGCTTGAGACATAAACAATGGTATTGTATCATTTCAAATTATCACAAGTTAAAAATATGAAAATTGCATTTTAAAACACTGAAAAACCTGATAGAACCTGTGTCCCCTAGTTTTTTCGGGGTTGCCGGGACACCTACTGCGACAATTTTACATTGCGGCAAAGCGAAACCTCGACATCAAAAAGATGGTTTAGAATTATTAAAATCATGCCGAGCAATAAAAGAATGGTTCTGAAGAAAACTTTTTCGTCAAGAGTGCAAACAATGCACACTGCATGAAATCGTCCAACTACGGGAAAGTTTATAAGCCTGATTATCATCATTTATAATAAAAATACGTATGAGCTACAGAAATGTTTTTCTTCGTTAAAATATTACATAGAAAGAAACTATGACTCGACATGCGATTAGTGCTGCCAGCAATGCAAATGAAATTACACCAGAATCTTGTTTATCCATTTAAAGGTCTTTTTTCAATTCCAGATTTAACTGATCTGGCAACACTGCATGTGATCATCTGTGTTGCCAGAAATGTATAAAAAATCGACCTAAATATAAGTAAAATGCTCTAAAAAGGGGCTGACACTGAAAGTCGAAAGTGCAGATTGTAGAACGGACTTTTTGCTGAATTTCAGATGGTTGAAAACGCACTTTGTCAAGGGCAAAAAGGATGAAAACACACTTCGTCAAAAGTTGAATTAGAAAATTTTTTGAACATATTTTTGTGCACTTTGTCGAAAATATTTTGAATGTGGAAAGGCGGTTGAGTTGGGTTAGGTAAGGTTAGTTTACGACATGAAAAAAATTATTTTCTATAACTATTGATTAAAATGAAATTTTCGACATTTTGCACTATATTTTCGACATTGTATTCGACCAATCGTATTTGACAAGCTGCACTTTTGACAAAGTGCATATTTTCATTTCGACAAACTGCACTTTCGACATTCCGTGTACCAACCCTTTAAAAATACAAATATTTTCGGTTTCAACAAACTGAACATTTTATTTTGAAAACCACGATGTTCTAAATGTTAGAGTTATTTTTGAAAACTTAACATATGTAACTTAAGAAAAAGGGATAGATTATCAAAAATTTATCATTTTTAAAAAGAATTTCAGTCATTACACAAAGTAAAGAGTCTGGCTGGGTTTTTTAAAGATTCTCAGTTAAATAACGTTATAATATGTAACACAAGACAGAACTATATCAGAATATCAGTCAAGTAAGCTAGACAATTCGAATAAAGAAACTTCTAGCAATCGCTCTCAACGATACAAGGAGCTTTGCTTATATTTCTATCCATTTGAAACGATTTTCGAAACTCAGTATGTTGCCAAAAATTAGAATGATATTCCACCAGAAATGAAACACAACGTAGGCTTTTCATAAAATATCTTCGGAACGAGATGTCATTGAAATTCCACCAAATAACCAAATATGGCAGCACTGACAATGAAATTCAATAATGGCTGATATGACACTTGAAACTCAAACCGAATCTCAGTAATGAAGTTTGCATAAATCACATTTCAAGATCTTCAGTTAATAAAATCAATTATTATAAACAGCCTTTGTATTTCATCTACAGTGAGAAAGTTAACTCAACTCACACACAAAATTTTTTTTGTTAAGTATGGTAATGGCATAAATTATTTTTTTTTTAAACTTGTATGAAAAATCTTTTTTTTTAAACTAACTAGCTTTTCTTTGGTGTAATAATGATGATTTTTAAATTCCCCAGAATCTCAACGTCCCAAGTTCTTAATTTTCAGTTTTGGTAAAAAAAATGCTCAATATACTGAGCACTACTGACTAGGTGGAATATTTTCGATCACGAAGTAAAAATTCTTGTTCAGGTTTTTTTCCTTTAAAAGATAAAATCAAGAAAAAAAATAAACGAGGGAGGTTAAGAAAGGGACAAAATTCATCAATTCTAGCTCAATGTCAGCTTCTTTCAGCATGTTTGTAAACTACTAATCACTGAACTATCTTTACCTTCCATCAGAAACCGATTTAATTCCATTTTTACACGTGTAAAGTCTGGCACTGCAAGAAAAGCCGTTTCAATTTCACCAAAAAATCTCAAAAATAGGTGAAGTTTGAGGCGTCTTTTAAAAATTTTCACCAAATCTATCTAGCACCAGTCTAATCATTTTACAAAAAAAATTGTGTTTGATTTTGATGGATTTGAAAGTATAGTAAAAGCTAAAAACAGAAAAAAATAAATACAAAATCTGGTGATATATACATTACTTTCCTAGCAACACTGTAAATAAAAGTAAGCCTTCGTTTTTAACATTTTTTTCACAAAGTTCAAACTTTAAATCAAACTTAAGCCACGGTAACATACCTACCCATTAGGTCGGGTGCATTAAACCTCAAGTCTGTCCAATTGCACAAATAAAAATACTTCTTTGCATTTGCACAACTAGAAAGACTGATGGTTTCGTGCCTTCAAGCCAATGGTTATGTGGCCAAGGCTTTAGCTCTAAGAAAGTTCATTTGTAAAAACTTTTTAAATTAGCTTGTAAAACGAATTGAATCTGTCCTGTATTGAAAGCAGAGAGTGTGTGCTTTTAACGGGAGGGACCCTTGACAATTTTTTTAGTGGGTTCACCAACCAATGACGTTGCAATTTCATAAAAAGATATCTACCTTTCAACAAACTACTAAGATAAATCGTTTCATTAAAAAATGAAAAGGCATTTTTAATGCTTTGCAAGATACTAAGTCAATCGACAATTTAGTTTTTCTCCAAATGTTTTAAATAGTAGTGGCTTAAGTTTTAATCAAACCCAGGGCAAGCCTGCTAGAAATTTCGTCAAAATTTCACCAAATTCTTAACAATATATTGAGTCACTTCATAAACCAAAGTTCTGTTAAGATCCAAACGAATCAAAGTCCCCTTAAGGAAATTCCACCAGATCTGGCAAGCAAAAGACCCAAGTACAAGTTTAATTGGAAATGAAAGGTTGAGTGTAATTTCCTGATTGTGTTCGTAGAGAAGAGTGATGCGCGGGATGGCCCGATTCTTCTTTTACGCCATTGCCCACCTCTACATTATGTGAAACGCCATTTTGTGACGAGTACATCTTCTTGATTTAAGAGTATCGCTGTTGTTGTTGGCTGTTGCTGTCGCTACTATTGTTGTGGCGATCATTGCTGAAAGTGACGTCACAGGATTTGTTAAGGCAACGAATTCATTAATTTTTTTTGCATAGGATCTTGACATGATATGGGTAAAACATTTTTTACAATTGTCTGCATAGGTCATATTTCAAATTGTAGCTTTTCCCATATTGTCGCAATGTAAAATTGTCACAAATTAAAAATTTCAAAATTCTATTTTTTTTAAACTTTCAAGCACTGAAAACCTAACCTAACCTATATTATTGGTCCAGTTGCTAGCCCAGCCGAGGGCACCGAGATCTTCATTGCAACAAATTGGCAATTGCGACAATTTGCAAATTACGACAATATGAAACCTTCCCTCTTCATAAAGTGTCTTTAACGTAACTTTTAAGAGTAGTCTTGTTTGATTATATCAGTTCTAAAATTCCAGTACGTTGCATCGTTTAAAGGCGGAGAAAAACTATTCACCTTATCATCACGTCCGATTCGGCGTAGTCGGTGTTGATGTCATCGTCGTCGCGACCTGTAGTCAATGGTATAAAAGTTATTTTACACAAAAATCCACGTTTCAAATGAAAAGTTGGACTAGTCTAGTATGAACAAAAATTGTGCTTTTTTATTTAAGTGGGACAACTTAATTGTATCACATGAACTTATTTTTAATAGCATTGATACCTGAAATGAATCAACAAAAAAATCTAGACCATTTTTATCTACAAAGAATTTTTCATTTTATGCTAATGAAACAGCTATTAGTTCTATCATTCAAAGTATCAATGTTAAAAAATTTTTTTTTGAGGCATTGGCAGACAAGCGAAAATTTTGAGCCGATAAGGCGAAAAAGCGAAATAGCGAAAAAGCAATAAAACTATTTGTGCAAAATACTGTTAGGGTAGTGTGAAAATGACTATGATTGTAAGAAAACATAGTATAAAATTCACCATTTTTCCATCCCTTATTTTTTATTGCTTTTTCACTTTTTCACTTTATTACCTCAAAATTGTTGCTTGTCTGCCAATGCCCTTACGCGAAAGCTAATTTAATGATAGAAAAGCTAGGCTAGTTTATTGACAGTGAAAATTTTCTTACTTCAAAGTGAAAGAATGTAATCATAACATAGCAACAGTTGGTAACGATGTTGCAAAGTAGTAAATAAAATTTATAACAAAAAGCTAGACAGTTTTAAGAATTAAAAAAAATTTTCATTGTGAAACAGATAAGTCGTATCACGCCATCCTAACATGGTAACAGAATTTAAGATAAATGAAAAAAGCTAGCCCATTATATTCGTACTATTTTATTTTCAAACAACATACTAGTGATACCTGTAGTCAATGTTATAGAAGAGATTTTACATGAAAAACCACATTAAGACTGAAAAGCTGGACCAGTTTATCATTTCTGAAAATGTTGCTTTTTATTGAAGTGGGACAGCTTAGTTGTATCATACGATCGTAATATTTTATAACATTGGTACCTGTTGTTCCAGTGACACTTGGGGAGCGCAAGTTCTCTGTGGTCCCTGTTGTCCGCATAATAGTCTCTCGATCCTTAAAGTTATGTATTAGTATATTAAAGTTAAATATTATAAAATGACGTTTTTCAATTTTCGATGATTTGACACTGCGAACGTATGGGAAACGCGAAATTTAATTTACCAACCCAAAGCTCTAAAGTTTGACTGCTTCAATGTGAAATTTTCATAATTTCTTACTCATCCAAAAAGATATAGGTTATATATATTCAAGACTTACCTGTCTGCATACATTTTGTGATGACATCATCACACTCAAATTTACAGAAATGTTTTCTTTCTTATTCAATACCTAGTCAATGACTACCTTTGTTCTACGGTTTCAATCATATTTGACACACTTTGGAATTATTCGAAACTCTTTTCTGTGTCGTTGTTGCTTTGTGAGAACTATGATCTTTTGAGGAAATGAGACTTTTTTGTGAATTTTTTTTAAGAGCAAAAACATTGACAAAAAGTTAGGACATTTCAACAAAAAATCGTGTTTTCTTATTATTATAAAATTCCCACAGATTAAAATCATTTTTCATAGTCAAGATTATGTGTACTCAGAATCTAATTTGAATATATGAAATATATATTGGCCGTTGACTTTTCTCAGAAAATGCTGACAAGTGATAAATTAATAGCGGTGATCGTAAAATTAGATACACTTTTTTTTTAGATATCAAAGGCAAAAGCTAACTCAACTCTAATGATTTGATTTTTTTGCATTAAAAAATTTAAGTGAGAAGTCTTTTAAGAAGAATGAGGATAGCTGTGGTTTTCCGTCAACATTTCAATTCTTTAACTGTACTATATTTTTACACCAGCGGCTGACCCATAAAAATTTCCTTTGAAGAAACTAAAGACTCGATCTTATACTCATTGGGTCGGGTACACGGAACCTCAAGTCTATCCAGTTGCACAGATAAAAATACATCTTTGCATTTGCACAACAGGCAAGACTTTTGGTTTTGTGTTCTCAATCCCATGGCTATATGACCGAGACTTTATAATGAAACACAGTTGATGAAATTACTATGTATAGATATAGTCAACTTACCAGTTAGCAACTACCTAACTGATTAAAAAACCGCCCTAGAGCAACTTTTAGAGATTAAAGTTTATCTATTTTTAGAATTTTGGCTTGGGGCAATAACACACGGGCGATGACAGTTCGAAAATGTTACATTATGACAATAAAAGATTTGACACAACGTCAATTTTATATTGCACCACATGAGTGAGTTCTCTC
>LR051364.1:0-10361 GCA_900607525.1 Apocyclops royi
GAAACTTCGTATCGATGAAAATGTGATTTTTCTAGAAACGCCACGGCATGGTCATAGAAATTAGACATGTCATCTTCGGTCGGAAGTGATCTCGTCCTCTGTGTGACGTCACGCCAAAGCTGTGTTCCTAAAATTTTTAAAATCTAATTTCTCGACCTGTCTCTGAAGTTCTCACAGATAATAATAATAATACCTTTTAAGTTTTATTTTCATTATTAAAGTCTCACACACACACAAAGCACAGGAAAGCCGAGTCTTAGGTGCAGTATTGCCATAATTATGATTGTGACTAAGAATTCCACCAAAATACATGAAATACCCATTTGATCAACCATTCAAATTCTCTAGAAATAAAACAAACGAATTCCTCGTTCTATTTTTAAGGGAATTCCACCCAATCTGGTCTAAGTGTCAAATTTGAGAACAGGCTTTTTCAACCATGAATATATTTTTCCTAGTAGACTTATTAATCAATTAAAAATGGTCATTTCTTAATCTGAGTTTCTGCGTTCAGCTGATAATTACCTCTTTCAAGTGTAAGTTGGTACAATGAAAGGTGAGCCACCTTTGGAAATTGCGTCAGAAAAAGTTCCAGTTCATCCTGCCATGATTTAAGGGTCTGCCCGGGCCGCCCAAATATCAAGTCGGCTGACAAAGATTTCAGCTTGGAGGAATCACAGAGATATTCGCTGCACATCTCAAGTGTCGTAACTGCAGTTTGACTGTCGTGATCTCGATTCATGATTTTGAGATCGTTGTCATTTAATGCCTTGAAAATGAACAATTTTTTTAGAATTAGAGATTTCTCTAGACAACTAATAATCCATGACATCAGGAATCGTATTCACAATAAAATTTACGAAGAACTTTTTGTTTATTTCGTCATTTTTTTACGATTTATAATATATGGACGTAACAAAAAAATAAATGAATTTCTCGTTAATGCCTTTTTTTGACGTGGTGCGTTCCACTTTATCGAAATCCATGCCCTTAAGGCAGTGGGTAAAAGAATGTTATTATAAATACCTATGATATGAATGAAAAAGGTCATAAATTTTCCTTTATATATCTTGGCTGTTTTTTTATATTTTTTAACGTAACATTATCTAGATGAAAGAAAAGTCTTTTTAAAATTTAGTAAGATTCTTTCAACATGGCTGAGGAGGGTACGGGCTGATTTGGCCCACAGGCTGGCAGTGGCAGAATTTTTTTTTTGATCTGTCTCGGCCTTGGCAGTCTGTTACTGTTATAATTGCCCGGTAGGTAGCTCGGACCAACAATCTTTCCAGTTAGTACGAATCAGTCCGTACAGAAAAAAGTACCCGCCGTTTCCCATTATCATAACATTTTGATTGATAGTACCTGAATTCCTAGAGAAAGCCTGTTGACTCCAGCATTCACAAAACCATCAAGTTTTGCTTCGTTCAAATCACTCGGATTTGCTTCTAAGGTAACCTCTATATCATCCACGGATTTTCCATTCAATTTCTCGACAATCTGTAGCAGTTTCTGAGAAATAAAAAAATATTCAGGCATGGCATCAATATTATAAACTCGATACTATCGTATCAAACGAATGAGCTGTTTTGTTTTCGATGAAAAAAAGCAAAATTACCACAATAATAATGAGCTGACCCAGCTTTTCTGCTGTGACGTGAATTTTCGCGTAAAGCAATTTCTTAAATATTGACTACTGGTTAAGCCTCGGTCACACAACCATTAAGCGCACGAAATCATTGGGCTAGCTAGTTTTTACAAATGCAAAGGAGTATACACATTTCAGGGTGAATTCGATCGCAAAAATTGAAGTTTTCGTAGCTGTGTAAAATTCATTGAAATGTTTCAACGTTGGGATTCTTTATTACCTTCACAGCCCAAGGTTCCATTAGACTCGGGGTTCCACCTCCAAAGAATACCGACGTTATTTGATTAACCCCTGAAAAGGTCATAATTGTACTTCTGGGCCTAAGAGAGATTTTTTTTCGGGCCGGGTCGAGTCGGCTCAACTCATCTTGCACCTAAAACTTTTACAGAAGATTGATAAAGTAACGGTTCGTCAGTTAGCTACTTTTCTGATTATGACATCACAGCACACAGGAAGTAATTAAAGTATTCCATATCTTAATGATTTAAATTTTCACTGAAATTTTATTTCGTTATTTTTATTACTGGTGATACCAAAGTTAATTGGATGAAAACAAGTTTTGAATATAAAACCTTAGTATTGAGAAAAAGGATCTTTAAAGGTGTGCACGATGACACCATCAAAATTCTATCCACACAGCTAAAGTGGCTAAGTGACCAACCTCTACTAAGTAAATTGCAGAAAACTAGACAAGCCTTATGAAAGTGTGCGGTATCAAATTACGGTAGTTTGGACAAGTTTTATGTTTGACAGAGCACTATGCTAACTATCAACGAAAATATATTTGATTAATTTGCCCCATGTTATGATATCTGAACGTACCGGTGTACTTTAGAGAGTTCTTTAGTTCCTGAGACAGACATCTGATCATTCGAGCGTCATGTTCTGGATTTTCTGCTTAGAGTATTAAATAACAACAAAATAAATCAACTCTATTAAGGAACAAGTTTCCTTTATTATGTCAAACCACGGGTCAAACAACACTACAGCTCAAGCTGAAAACTAAAATGATTACTGATATCAAAAAATTGTTTCATCACAAAATGACTTAGATTAAGAAAGAACTGCGTTGTATATTTTGATTTTCCTCTGATTAACAAATAAATTTATGCTCTAGAAAATCGTTAGCAGCAAATATTTCAATGAATGAGCTGAGTTGAGATGAGATGAGTAGAGTAGAGTAGCTTTTGGCTAATCGGAAATTCAGCAATAATTTAAACTTTCATGTTAATCGATCTTAAATCTTTATTTGCTTTCTGGTTACTCCTTTAAGGATTATCTCTATACCAATCTAGGGATCAATTGACTGTATAAGCTGGAATACTTTGAAAAAGAGTTCAAAGCAACTTTTAACATGAAAGTTATAAAAGTTAATGACGAATTTTCAATCAACTTAAAAATTTTTAAATCGAATTACCGTTGCGTTTGATGTATTTGTTGAAATTGCAATAAGAACATCTCCGAGCACAATAAGGCCAATGAATGTAGATCGCAGCGGTTTTAGGAAACATTTCAGCCTTTGGAAAAAAAATTCCCGACACACACTGCTCTGTTTGTTTTCGTACGAGAAACAACAACAAACGAGGTTTAGTGGTAGTTAGATTAAAATTTGCGTTAAATGCATTTCTATCTAGGTAAATGGAAAGAAAGAAATAAAACTTTGCTTATTAGCTGTATTGCAACCTGCTATATTTTCTGTTGCGTATAACGCAACGTCCCAAAGTAGTGTGACACTATTTCTAAAAATATTCCATTCTTACATACTCCTTTTAAAATCCATTTGAAAGCCAATTATGTATTTGCTGAAATTTTCGTATCTTACTAAGCTTAAGTCAGGAGGCTAAGGACTGACTT
This sequence comes from Apocyclops royi, assembly GCA_900607525.1. Taxonomy (NCBI): domain Eukaryota; kingdom Metazoa; phylum Arthropoda; class Copepoda; order Cyclopoida; family Cyclopidae; genus Apocyclops; species Apocyclops royi. The sequence continues at coordinate 3,500 of LR051364.1, forward strand.
AAAACAGACCAACACCAATTTTCATACCTGTCTATAGAAGAATTAAAAAGATGATCTTATAGTCAATGTAAATCAGATACTGGTAGCGTGCATTAACCCTAATTTTGATCCTGCGTTAGATGTCTTAAGATAGTCTTAAGACACATTAAGCTAAGACCACAAGAGACGAATATGCTTTTTCACTGCCATACATTATCAAAAGTATTTTAATACTACAACCTAATAGGACTGAATCTAAACTCAGGTTAAGCAGAGCCTGATAGTTATAAAAACATGAGTATGCATGAATTAAAGTAGACATCAAATCAAACTACGACAAAAGTTTATTTTTTAGTCCGAAAAGTTTATTAGGCTTCAAGCCGTCTCGATTAAATCTCACAGACGAAATCTAATTTCAAAGCAGTCATGAATACCTCATCTTTTCAAACAAATCATCAATGATAAAGATAAGTTAGTTCGTTTGCTTGCCAAGAAATTATTAGCCAATAACTATTCAAATTTATTCGTAAGAATGAAGCCATCGGGCCACTAGGGAGTAAAAAAAATCGTAAGCTCGGGTTGGCCCGGTACAATGAGGAGGCAAAAGTTTTTTGTAGATGGCACTAGATGAAATGTGTAAAACAGATTCCGGCGGCCTCACGAAACCATGTTCATGTTTGTGCAAACGAGTAGGCCTAGAGTTTCGTGCGGCCTCCGTGGTGTTTATGTGACCGTGCCTTTAATGATATTGTCACACCCGACTAAATATGTCAAAAGACCAAAAGATACTTTACACCTAAGACATGTTCGAAAATATTTTAGCCCTTTCATCAAAGGCTCTCTATAAAATTTTTAGTCAATTCATTATCTCCCCAGCATAGCTTCATTTGGCCTACAAGTGCAAAAATGTATCTCTTGACTGACAATACCATTTGATCGAGAATTGAGTATGCACAAAAAGTCGAGGTGAAATATATTGTTTTTGTCAAAAGGTCAAAAAGTTGAAAGGAATGTCAAATCCTTATTTGTCGGTCAAATGCGTGTCCGACAAATGAAGTTATGCTGTCTCCCCATTGCTCTCGGATTAAAGCCTCGTCTTCATGAGTGCGTCCTTTGCATAGCGTACATTGTAAATAAAATAAAGTACCCTTTGGTAAAGCCTACACGGATAGAGTGTACATACAACATATGCACAATATACGTATTATGAATGTATGACAAACCTCCAATGTACATTTAAAACCTACGTACGTAGATCGTACAACCTATGTACATTGTACTTACATTGTACATAGGTAGTATGCAGGTCGTTCGTACGTAGATCTTATTATCTACATATGTACTTTTTGAATGCAATCATACGTGGGGTTGTTCGTGCAACACATGCAACTTCCACGCACGATTGCGAGCTAAAAAGTACGTACGCCGTACGTACAATGTACGCTATGCAAAGTACGCAAAGTACAAAAACGCTACATATGAGCTCCACGTGAACCAACCAAGTAAAGCCTACTTAGTTCACATTTGATCGCAAGATCGTGCGACTAGGTTGAGTAAGGTACTGCGTGGTCAAATTTTGCAACCATGCAATGGCCACTTGAGCACACTTGCGTACATTTGCGTACACTTGCATAGCTACTTGCGCATGGGTTGCGTAGAGTCTACGTACCTGTGCATTTTCTAGTAGACTCTACGCAACCTACTCGCACGATCTTGCGATAAAATGTGAACAGGCCTTAAAATACAAGTGGTGCAAACAAACGAGTAGATATGTATTGCCCTAGTTATGTTAATAAAAATTTTATCTGCCTAAAATTAGTCCATATACTGTGTTGAAGCTTATATTATTTTTTTCTTGTGGGTCTTAAATGACACGATTTAAAAAAAAGTAAATTCTCAACTGTCACGTTAGATATTTTTTACTTCAATTTGAAATATATTCATATATAATGTGATTAATATTTTTTAAAGATAATTAACTTATTTTGTAATAAATAAATTGAGACATAAAATATATACATAAAGGGTGTTGCCAGGCTTGCTTAGTCATAACGTGCTCATATTCCTTGTTGTACATTAAAGTATGATAGCAATATGTCCTCTATGAGATAGGCACGGACCAAAAGGATTGGGTGGTGTTCAACTGGGGCTCGATCAAGCCATACTCAAAGATCGGGGTCAGGACCAGTGTTGCCAGAAATGACATCAAAATTTCATCAAATACTAAAAGCAATAATTAAATGTCTATTTAAAGCCCCTTAAATAGACGTGAATTTTAGTTTCAGTTTTTGGGAATTCACCAAATCTGGCAACACTGGTCTGGACCTTAGCTGACCAAGCTGAGGTGTGCTTGAGTAACATCTGGGAAGGTCCCAGGCACCGAGGTAGAGGCAAAGCACCTTCATTGACTAGTTTTAATAAAAAGTAAATTTTTTCAGTATTTTGTCTAGCTTTTTACTCGTAGCGTGTATTTTCGCGTAAAATAAGCTTTGTAACATTGGTACCAGTGCCCCCAATACTTTTCACTTTTTTCAAAAGTATAACATTACAACGATGTAATGCCCAGATGTTACTCTATGGTAAATAGTCAGGGGCAAAAATGACTCGCCCATAGTTGGGTGTACAGCAGGGCTAATAACTAGTGCAAGGTGACCACTGGGTGGGTATTCACAAAATTTCGTACGAAAATCTTACAATAGGTCTTAAAACATTCATCTAATCTATGTTGCCTTAAGCCAAATGAATGTGGCTGCTAGATGTCTAAGATTACCTAGTAAGATTTAGGAATTTTCGTAAGATTTTCGTAAGAAATTTTGTGAATACCCACGAAGTCACTTGCAATGCTGTACAGTGCCGCCGTAATTGAGACCAGTGTTGCCAACAGTGGTCGTTAATGACCAAAGTGGTCGTATTTGCAAAGCTGTTGGTCAGAGAATTGTTTGTTTGTTTGTAGTAAGTGGTCGGAAAATTTTATTCGTATTTAGTAAGTGGTTAGAGATGGTGGTTGTTTAAAAAAAATTATGGTTGGTAACTCTGATTGTAACCAAAACCTGAACAGAATATTTTATTATCTGTCTAACGTCCACTATAGTGGTCATTGGAAATTCCACCAAATCTAGAAATTTCTAAAATTGGCATTGGTAGCTTGAAAGCTGAATTTTTCTTTACTTAAACTTGGTGAAAAATATTTAATATGTCTGGTAGCTCTGTCAAGTTACAACATGACTTGTTTTTACTGAACGTGAGAGACTTTCAATAAACCTCTGAGTTGTCACGTGAAAAGATTTTTTTAATTATCTTTTTTTAATACTCCACTTGCTAATGAATTTACCTTCAGAAGAGGAATTGATTTAATTAAGAAATAATTAATAATAATAATAAACACTAAAGCATAAATTAGAAAGAAGAAAGAAAAAAAACTTTTTTTTCGTTTTTTGGATAAAAGCTTTGAGTGTCAGATGTGAGATATTACATACTGCAAATAGTTGCTTTTCCATTCGGCCGCAAAGTAAAATTGTAGCAGATCAAAATACTATAAATAGCCTAGCATATCCCTATGACATTAAGGGGCCTCCCCCTAACCCAGGTGGTACTCCCATCCCAATAATATGTGAATTTCAACTTTGTAAAACCTCCCTCCCTACCCTTGAAAAAAATTTCATCCTTTTTTGCTACTGTAAAATTTTAGAAAACGAAGCAAATTTTATCAACTTTCTTAAAAGTAATAGTTATTCAGGTCTAAAAACCCGTTGTGAGCCAATTATCAAGAAGTCCTGGGTTCAAGTCCCAATAAAAAATAAAGAATTTTAAATCACACACTCTGTTGGTGTATCTACATCTTAAAACGACAACTTTTATAACTAAAATTTTTTAACTTTTTTTCTGATTTGATTACATCGAATGAAGATAATAGCTTTTACGCAATTCAATCCGCCAATTTCCTTTATTTGAACAAGGGAGCCTTCACTCTTTTGCAATTTGCATCTTGTTGAAATATGCAACTGCCGAAATTCCAACAATGTCGTGACGGGGGATCCGACAACCCGAGCAGGGTTGATTACGGGTTCGGTGCCCTCGTTCAAGTTCAGGTTCAGGCTGTTAAGTGCTTTAAATTTTCAAAATACAATTTATTAAAGTTTAATTTACGACAATTTAAAAGACGATCTTCGGACAAAGAATCTAAATATTCGTCGATTGCCTCAGAGAGGTCTTACACAAGATTCCTTCAAAGTAATTTTGAGAAATGAAATAGGATTAATTATTTGCCCTTTTTCCAATAAAGTCTAAGAAAGCGTCATAGTTTAAAATTAAAAATACAATTATCTATAACACTTTTGGATATGCGTTTATCTTTAAAATTTTCTCAAGACTTGGCCCAAGTAGTCTCACAGAGGAAATCGTAATGGTTTTAGGAAGTGTTCCCACGATAGATAACGGTCAAACTTTAAAATACTTAACATCTAAAACTTATATACTAGTCAATTACTTAACGTAAAACTACAGTATTAAGTTAACTCACTTTTTTATTTGAAAACATTTATGAATATTGTAGTATATAGGCTATCCATTGAAATAATAAGAAATAAACATCTCTTAGATCGATTTGATCTCTTTAAATTAATTGTGCATGGTACACAAAAAGTCAAAAGTGCAATTTGTCAGATTGCAAAATGTACAATTTGTTAACACAGAATGCTGGTGTGACCTCTAGAACAGCGCTGAGTCACCATTCTGGATTTGCTCATGCCTAAACGTTTGACAAAATGACTGATTGACATTTTTTTCAATTCGACGAACTCGCTTTTGACTTTTTGTACCCACCCCTTCTGCTTGCAAATAAGCTTGACTATCTTAAATATAAAAAAAGGAGACTTACTACAGGTTGGAAAATATCTTAATGTCCGAGTTAAAAAATAAATAAATATTTAAGAAACCTAGATCAGTCATTTTTTTCATTTTTCATTGCCTAAGTTGAAGGTTTAATTGTGTATACCTAAAATAAAACAATGTTCAAAAATTAAATAAGTTCTTTGGTCATATTTCAAAGTGTCACACTATCCGAATTGTCGCGATGTAAAAAAATTAGCTTCTCAAAAATTTTAACTTCAGAACGCCAAAAACCAATATTAGGTAATTATGCCATTGTGACAAATTTACATTTCGACAAAATGAGTTTTCCACCTTTTTAATCATATATCATATATTTCAAATATTCAGGGATTGAGTTAAAGGTTTTCAGGTATTTTAAATTCGATGCATTTCAAAATCTGATACGAAAGTCAAGAGTGAAAATGTTTCAAATAGGTGACTATGTGACTATAGGCCAGACATGTGGTCAATAAAAAAATATTTATTTAAATTCATTCAACATTATTGAAGTTTAAATTGACAACATTATTTCCGCATTCACAATCAGATAAGTTATTTTATTCACAAGGTTTCTTTAAGAATCTTAAAAGAATTCTAGAAATTTTTCTCATACCTGGATTGTTTTAAGTAGGTAATAATATATTTGTGAGATAACAACGGAAGATTTAGATATTTTCTAAAGATTTTCATGAGAACTTTTGTGAATATTGTCACCGGTTTTATTTTTCAATCACATGTTTGTACTCTTGTCATGTGTAAATAACATGTGCGTTTAGATAAATGAATGAATAATGAAATGGTTTTTTTTTAGTTTAAAATTTGTTTGAAAAAAAGCATGTGAATAAACATGGATCCTTTTGCTACTGAAAAATAAAATTTAACTTTTAGTTTCAACAACAAAAACTTTTTGTTTAAAAATTTTCAACCCTTTGATATTTGACACATGATCTTTCCCATCAATTTTAAACCAGGAATTTTCCAGTTTGTTTCATAAAAAAATGAATATGACTTGAGATATCTTTCAAAATTCTCTTTCAATTCTTAGCCCTTTTTATACATAGTTGTCAAGTTGTGTATATATGTAAAAGGCTGTTCACATTTGATCGTAGGACATTGCGACTTGGTTAAAACTACATTTTGCCATGATTTGGCAAGGCTGTGAACTTGCTAAAGGGTAGTCTCTGCAGGCAGCTATTTTTAACCTATATTTGAAAACTAGCAAAAGCTTGAGATTGTCAATTGTACACCAGTTGCAAAGTCGTACGATCAAATGTGAACAAGGCTTAAGTCTCTTGATAGAGATTCTAAGTGCTTGAGACAATCTTATGATAAAACTTCATGAACGTTTTCTCTGTATTGTCATATTTTAAACTTTAAGTCTTACGTATAAAGGTTCGTTGTCATGGACTCAAAACCACTGCATAAAACGGATGCGAAAACAACTGAGACAGAAAAGTTTCTATTCAAGTCATCATCGCATCTGTTTTACACAACCGTTCTGAGTCCGTGATAACTCACCTTTTAAGTAAATCACCTTTAGAAAGATTTAGAAATTTTTCATAAGATTGTTGCTGAATTGTTTTACGGACAAGGTTGTTGTGAAACTCCCCCAACTCAGATGACAGAAAAGAAATTTTTAACTTGAAAAAGAATCCATCTTTTTTTTCATTTTTTATGCAAAGTTGCCAAATTTGTCATCAAGAATTTCCTCAAAAATCTGAACGAATTATTTAAGTTCATTATGAAGCCTTCTACAATTAGCAAAAAAGTTTATTCCTCTGACTTGAGGTAATTTTCCCAAATCTGGCAACACCGTTTGTGCCAATTATAAGTAATTGGTTAATTGTAATGTCATCATTGGCAAAATAATACCTGTAATTTGAAGGTCAAAGAATTTGAGTTTGAATTTCATTTTGTTTGATTGATTGATTGATTAAACACGTGGTTCACATTATATAAGGAACTATTAAGGGTACAACATGGACATAATCATTCACCTTTTTCAATAATAGAC
>LR051365.1:0-10360 GCA_900607525.1 Apocyclops royi
CAAAAATTTAACTTTGCGACAATACGGGAAATGCGACAATTTGAAAAATGAACTTTAAACCGTTTCAACAAAAAGAACATTAAAACTTTGTGTATCATTCGTGAACAGCTTAATCCTCGGTCACAAAACCAGTGGGTGGGATGCACAAAACTCCAAGTCTATCCAGTTGCACGAATAAAAATAATTCTTTGCATTTGCAGGAACTAGCTAGACTTGTGATTTTGATTATGTGCGCTCCACCCAATGGTTATGTGACTGAGGCTTTAGTTTAAATGCAATACCATGCAACGGCAAGTCCCAGTGTGTTTAATGAATCCAAAGCAATAATGGAAACTTGAGATACGATCGAAATATTCTGCAAAGTCGAATTTATTTCACTGTTGGTGATGTTCATGATTTTTTTACGTGACGATAAAATTTGAATTTCTCTTCAATCTAAATTAGTGTTTACACGAACTGATTCTCTTTAGATACAAGTGGGTTTTTCAGTTGAGTGATACCCAGACCAATTTTTATAGAGAGAAGATTGACATTGGTTGGCATAGCAACGTTACATGATGAGATAGGTGCGCTAAAAAAAATGTACTCCTTAGTGAAGACGAATTTGGTTAGGGTAATATGTTTTATAGTATACTAAAATTACTTTTTAATAAAGTACAGCTTTAGATTTTCATTCATCTACATTAGGGTACGATATTGCGATCACTTTTAAGTCGACGAAAATTCAAAATTGGAGCGCTAAAATTGCTACAATATAAAATAGTCGTAAAATCAAAAGTGTTTAAATTGTATATTTAGGCTTTAAAATAGGTACTAATTGTCTACATATTTAAAAGTATAGATAGAATTTAAAAACTTAAAAAAGTCTATATTAGCGGATAAATGTTCTTTTTTGCGACAATTGGGAGTTGTTGCAATATGAAGTATTTGAAATGAGCTATCTTAGTGCCTTGAATTACATAAGCACCCACGCCCCCCAAAGCTGGCTGAAAATTAAGTTTCAAATCTAACATAGCCTCAATTTTAACGAAACTATAAATGTTAGTGTCTATACAACCAATGAAATTAAGGTTAGGTTGGAGCACGGTTCAGATTTCGAGCATTTGACAATGTTCTTAAGCTAAATTTTTCATATTTTGATTAGAAAATGTAAAATTTGGTTAGAACATTTAGAAGACATATCTGGCAGCACTGACTAAGTAAAGAAAAAAAGTTAGAAAAAAACATCAATTTTTTTTGGAAGGTTGCCAACACCAAGATTTAAAAAGTATAGGTTGGTCAGTTTGTCAGTTTCTTATGACGTCATTGTGTGCAGGTAGTAATTAATGCAAGTCACGTGTTAAATTTTACAATTTTTGCTAAAATTATATTTAGATATTTTTATAGCCAATGATACTAACTTTCATTAGATATTTTAAAAAACTAGAATATAAATACCATGGTATTCAAGAAAAAGCTCTCGAAATTTGCGTATTATGACATCATCAAAAATGTTTGCTCTCAGGTAAACCTATACTTACTACATCCAGGTTAACTTGATACCAGGCATCAAAAACAACATTCCGGCCAGTCGGAAGTTTTTATTTAAATTCACGAAACCTCTTTCAAATAACTTTTTTAAAAACACTTTGGGTCATTGGTCTCTCAGAAAAAGTTTCCAGTTAATTTTTTTACTAATCCGTTTGTCAATGATTTCTTATGAATAGAAAGAAGAGCAAATGCTGCAGTAAAAAAAATGTTATTAGCAAAAAAGCACTAACTTTTTGGCACAAAATGGCCGGTAACTTTTCATACGATTAGACTTTAAAATGTCACAAAAATAGACTTTTCTCAGTCGTGATAATAATATTTGCCTAAGTTGTAAAATATTCATTCCCAGGGTCCGTAAGAAATGACCTCTGCTCGTAGATTTTTTGTGCTGTGCTGATTCGATGATCAAATTGCAAGTGCTTCGTTCCCCAAATTGTTATATATAAATATTTTAAATTGTATTTTTTAACCTTGATACACTCAATTAACCTAACCTAACCTAATCTTTCAATACAAATAGACCCCTATTGCAACAATTTAACATTGCGACAACATGGAAATTGGGACAAGATGAAATTTCACTTCTTCTTTTATAGTGGAAACATTTAAATAAAGAAAGAAAGAGAGGATACTAAGCTATACCATCAGTCAATGCATGAATGTTCTTGTTCAGTCTCAACTAACCTGTCTTATATTATACGAGAATATTTTTTTTTCAATGAAACAGTCTAACATTTTCATTTTTCAACGAAAAACAAGTTTTTGTAACATCGACTGTCAGTGGAACCTTGTAACGCAATGCAGGTTAATTATCTTGTTTTATCTCAATATCAGACACTTTCAAAAAGTAAGTCATTAACTAGAAATTTTTAAAATCTGATCACACCAAAATTTTTTGTTTCATTTTTCCAATTAGGGTGGCAGAAAATTTTTTTGTTCATCTGTTGTAAGATAAAGTTTAACTGAGAACGGGTAAAAGATCCAAATTGGAACTTTTTTTGACAAAATATTTTGGTTGTTTCAAAATGCTTTTATCTCTGAACTTACATGCTAGATGATTCGTTTTATTTTTTCTTTAAGGGTTTACTTAGGTGATCTGCAAGAGGGGGTCGTGGGTGTCAAAATTAGTCAATGATAACAGTGTAACTTTCAACAATATTTCAAATTCTTTAATGAATGCTACAATGTATACATTAAAAAAGTACATTGAGAGTATAAAAGTACTCCCCTTTAATTTGAAAAAGATTCAACCCCCCTTGAAATTTGACCCGTGCACTGAAGGTAAAGGCAGGGTTCCATTTCACCTGAGAGGTAGTTTTGAAGGGACGATAAGAAATGGAGCCATTAGACAAAGTGACAAGGACCAAAGACAACCATTTTTCATGAGGAGGTTATAATGTCACATCTGAAATTTTTTAAAAGATAACAAAACATAACTTCTTTTGTTTCTAGTGGGTGCAATAGAATTTGAACTCGTTAATAAAAATACTATAAGAACATGAATTTTAGAATTGTCGTAATTTGACGAAAACAGAGCATGGTTACTCTCCGAAAATTTTGTAATGTATGTCGAAAGAGTTCATACATTTTTTAAATGATGTAATAATGAATTCGAGTTAGGTTCAGCTGACACCTGTGACGTCATGAATCACTAGATAGTAAGATATGTTTTTTTTTATTTTTGTTAATAGCTAGAACTGATATGATAATAGCAATAAAAAGCTATCAAGTTTAAAAAGTCAAACTAAAAATTTTCAGACCAATTTTGAAAAAAATTTCCGACTGATAAACAAATTAATTAACATTTGTTTTTCTTTTTTTCAGTTAAACTCCAGTTACGTAACACTCTGAGTTGACGTTTAAGTCTAGCCCGTTGTAGAAATATTAATAATCGTTAGTATTTGTACAACAGATTAGACTTGTACTTTCGTACAATCGATGTAATTGTAATGTGACTGAAGCTTAAAGAACAAATGCGAATGATTTTTTTTCTGCATAAAGTCTGTGGTGGATATTGACCAAAATGAAAGATTCAGTGTTGCCAGATTTGGTGGAATTCTTTAAAATTGGAACAAGAAACTTTTGTGTCTATAGAGGAATCAGAATAGAATATTTAATATTTTGTTCTGTTTTTGGTGAAATTTTGCTAACCTTTCTGGCAACACTCTATGTCATCAAAGAAAGATATTTCGTAAAGAAATGTGTTTTAGTTAGCACGGGTCCAGTGGTGCTTGTTTTGGTGGAATTTTCCAATGCAAGAGATATGCTATAAACAAGATATACTAAAACATATTCTGTGAATTAGATCTGGGCTCGCACTAAATTTTTTCCTAATGTTAGTTTTTATAGTTACTCTCGACTCGAGACAGTTAAATCAAGTCTAGGTCTATAACTACTCGGACTATACAGGATTGTTTCCTCATACAGAGATTTCATTTTTTCAAATCGCCTCAATCAAAATTTGTCAAAAGACAATTTGACAAATTTTCGGGCCGACAAAAGAAAAGAAAGATGCTTTTTAAAGATGAAATAATAATTGCAATTTTTTTTCTACAAGTCATTCTTTTATTTCAGTGTCTTGTGTGTTTAGCACCAAAACGACAGGTTAGACAAAGATCTATTTTGAGTTTTTTTTTCTTGTAAAATAAATTACCGTTCAACCAGCAATCACCTTCAAACATCTCTTCATGAATGCACGGATCAAAGTTGAAACAAAAAATAATTTTTTTTTGAGAAGGTTTGAGCGATATATTTTTATTACATAAGTATATTATAGAGGTATTCATATAAAGTGATTAAACCTTTGATTAATATACTTTTTAAGAATTTTTAACTCTTTTATTTTTTAAACTGGGTTATACTTCATTGAAATAGTCTAGATATAACACAAAGTTATATACATACTGTTTTGTGAATTACATCTCGATGAAGTTTTACCTTAAAAATGAATAGTGTAGCTCTTCAATTAACTTGCAGACTTATCATAGACATCAGTGTTGCCACACGTTTTGTCTAAATTCCACCAAAATAAAATTTGTCTCCTGTGTGGATTGCGGCAAATGGACATTGCGATTAATGGACATTGCGACAAATGGAACATCGCAACAAATGGACATTGCAACAAATGGACATTGCAACAAATGGACATTATGACAAATGGACATTGCGACAATATATATGAAATATTTGTATGAAAATTATTTTTTCTAAAATATGAAAATAAAAAGCTAGTCATTTTTAGAAATATAGGTATTTTTTTATCTTTTATCAGAGGGGACAACTTAGTTGTTTAAAACATCGATGGAAATTCTTAAATACTTAATATATAGTCATGTAATAAAAAAATTTACTAATATCCGGTATGATCTCTTATTGTCGCAATCTCACAATGTCGCGATACCCATGTTGTCGCAATGTGGATCCGAATCTTAGTGAGCTGAAATTTTTCGTCGTTTTAAAGTTTCAAAATTTCACTTTCGACAATTTTACATTCCGACAGCTTGAAATTCGACCAATCCAAAAAACGCAGGTAAAAAATTTTTTCTTGAATTTTTTTTCGGTGATTTCATTTCCAAAAAAAATCTTTGACTGTGAGGTCACGTGCGTTTTGTTAAAACTCATAAATCTAATTTAAAAAATAACCACAGAGTGTGATAAAAAAAATTTTAATACATGGTAACTTGTTAGCTTAGAGTTGTTATTGTTGTTAATAGTTTCTATGAAGCGTATAATTTATCGATTAAACAAATAAAAAAGAAATTAAATTAAATTGGAAATCTCAGTCACTCATAGTCTTAATAACGAGGCATTAAGTTTTTAATAATACAAAATGAATCAACTAATTAATTAATTAGTGTGAATAGACTTTTAATCCACTCTGTTAAGTAATTTAGGTAAGAAAAGATTGAGCCGTATCAGAGATGAATATCTCGAGCTGTCAACGAAATTCGATCCAAAAATTTTTCTTACAAGACTCGCTACAAATCTTTATTACCTTGTTAAGTCTTGCTTCCTTGCTTATCTTGGCTTGAATAAATAAATTTCATTGATCTTTCAATTTTTATTGGACCCTATCAGATGTCGAAAAGATGAATGTCAATATATATTTCATTGTAAATTGAAAAACAAAATTTTATTAGAATATACTATTATAACAGAAAAATAACTTTATATACCAAACATGTTTTAAATATTTCTGAGAAAATTAGTTGATCTGTAAAAAAGTCAAATTCTTGTGTCTAATTAATTGTACAATGATAAACTAAAATATTGGAAATTTTTTCCATTGAATAGATGGTCAAATGGATAAGGCAACGGCTTCCCACGCAGGAGTCCTGGGTTCAAGCCCCCACCCAGGACAAGGTTTTTCGAAGGAGGGAAGAAAACATTCTGTCTAATTTTTAAATTGTATCAAATTTGAATTATTTTGTTGTACCATTAATAGTTCCTTATAATGAGAACCATGGGTCTAATAAATCAATCAATTAATGTATTCTAATGTTCAATGCTCATACTGGAATAAAAAAAATATAACTTTAAAATCTGTCAGTAATGATAGATTTGGAGTTGTCCCGACTTGAGCCAGAAAAGTCATCACTCGACCCATCACTACTAGCTATTAGAACTTGGACAAAATTTGAAATATTATATTAGGAAATATAGTAAATAGTATAAAGTATGGATAATGTATATATATTATATAATATTATTATTTTTAAATATAGAATTAGGATCTGAGACATCTTGATACATCTTTAGAATAAAAAATATTTTCCTCTGTTAAAAACCTATAAATTGGTCTGAGAACAAAAAAAATCAAATATAATTTTTATTAAAAATTTCAAATAATTTTTGCATCATTGATAAAAATAATCAAAATTACATTTACATTTTTTAATGAGGCTAATCAAATAAAGAATTACAAATCTGAGTGATATATGAGTTACAATTATAAAATGATTTATTGAATATGCCCCTTTATTACTTCTAATTCCCAGGAGTTGCTGTCACATGAAAAATATAAAAAAAATTGATTGACACGTTCAAGTTAAAAGGTGTCATAAGTGTCAATGATCATTGAAGAAAAAAAAAATTTTTTCAATTTTTTTTTTCACCTTCAATGATTTTTTATTTAAATCTTAATATCCAATTTTGAAACTGATTTGTAAAAAATATTTTGTAGAAAATGTTTTGTCAAGTGAATAAATGAAATAGTTTTAATGACCCAATGCTCTTAAATGTCATATGTTTTAAAGGTAATTTTAGTTTTATCTATTACAAAAAAATGTTAATTTTTGAAATTAGCTAAGTAATTAGTTTTTAAAATTAGTTTATTTTCAGAAAAATTTTGCAACAAAAAATCTGTTTTCAAGGGACTTATATATTAACATGATTATAAAAAAATATTTTTCCATTTCTTGCTATTATTGTATAAATAAGAATTTTTTTACATTTCTTCCCCACTAAGCTAGCTCACATCTATGATTAGAATTTGACACTTCTTCAAGGTCCATTCACCAGCTGTAAAATAATAATGACATTCTTGGTACACCTGGTGTGACAGGTAAAAATTACATTAATGATATACTACAGAAGGAATCTAAGAAAAACTTACCTATCTTGGATTACAGAATAATTGTTTATTGAGGAAAAATTAAACCTTAAAATACTTCATGAGCACAGCGAATTTTTTTGTTGAAAATTAACGAAAGTTTTAAAAAACTTTTGAAAATGTTTTTTTTTCCTTTTTTTTTAAGTTTCGAAAAGAAAGATTTCATTTTTAAAAAAAAGTTTGAGCAATTTTTTTTCTGATTTTCATTGCTGTATAAGTACCGTAAGCGCTTCAAAGTAATGAAATAAAACATTTTGATGGTCTAAAAAGAAAAAAAAAATGTTATGAATAGTCGGAGACAAGCTGGCTCGCTCCAAACACATGTGATATAGAAAGCCGAGCTGCCCCATGAATTTCACCGGGCCAGCCCGGACCAATGGATTTTTTGTTAGCCTTAGCCGGCCCGGCCCGGCCCGGCCCGGCCCGGCCCGGGAATTTCCTGCCCGTGTTGATCTTATTGCTTTAAATGTGAATAGAAAAACAAAGATTGGTCGATATTAGGTAAATAGCTTCAGATTTTTGAAGTTCATACGGTATAACCTTTTACAAGAGAGTCCACATTTTTTTATGTGCAAGTTTTTGAAATGCGGACCGCCTTTTAATTTGGTGCAGTCAAGTTTATCACAAATCAGTCTTGACTTGATACACTGCCTTAAGAAATTTTGCAAATTTTATTTTTAATTTCTCGGTTTAAAGGCGAACGCGCTGTTGCCAACTTGAACGTTTTTTTATATTATAAGTTGAAATGTTTAATAACATTGTCACTCATATTTTTTTACTTTAAAGTTTTTATATTATATATTAAAAAACAAAGATTAATTTATTGATAGTGCTCAGATAATATAGCAAGGAAACCTTTATTTATGCTTTTGTATTAAAATTCCTAATCATAATTAATTACAATTTAATAACGATTAATTTTGATTAATAATTAATTCTAAAATATACCTAGATTTAACCTATTTATCATATATGAAAATAATTCGTTTCATATTTAATTTTTAAATTATAAAAGTGAAATATTATCAAGATCTATTTAATTTCTTCTAAATAAATTTTTATTGTATAAAAATAACTAACTTATTTTTTATTTCTGAGAGTAAAACGGTTTACTTGAATATTAACTTACTCAAACATTTTTTTTGTCACACTTATTTCAAATAAATTTTTTCAATACATTAAAGTGCTAGGCTATTCTCGAACTTTTTTTGACTCTCCATTGTATCCCGCTGACAAATTGAAATGAAAGTGGGCGGAATTTTTTTTCGTCGAAGGGATTATTTGCGATTTTGGTGAATTATCTTAACCAACTGTTCAATGTTTTCACTCTTAACAAAACCCGAAAAAAACGGCGAACTATAACTACTTAATTTGGCAGCACTGACATGAAACAAACAAACAAACAAACCAGTTTTAACAATTTACTCCTATTCCAAATATGTGACCTAACCTGAAGATAAAAGATGTCAACATTTCTTAAAATTTTCTTAAGACATTTTTTACAGAAATTGTCTTTAAGTTCTTAAAAGTTCACAACAGCGACGTTGCTAGATCTAGTGGAACTATAAAAATGGTATAACTAGCTCAAAAATATTTTTTTACAATGGTCTGATATTTCATTCAAGATTTGGTGAAATTTTCATAATTACACCTCTGGCAGCACTGGTTCTGAGTAATTTTTTTTTTCATTTTAATGTTGAAGAATTCTGAGCATCCAACCTTCCAACAGCAAAATTTCTCTTTTGAAATAAGCTAGGTCGGTTTTATATTATTCGAATATTTTAATTTTATTTGGAAGAAAACTCGAAATGCCTAAAGACCAGTAAGCTAGAACGTATTTAAAGAAAATATCTTAAAATACAGTTCCAATGTTTTCGTCTCATGCTAAAAAAAATTTGCACAATTATCCACCCAAAGAGTTGAAATAGGCTAGAACGTATTTTTTAAATCTAATGAAAATCTTTTTGATTAAACAAAATTGAAAAAAACCATAGACTTCTATTTTAACGGACAATCACTGAAGGCTTAGTCAGTATCGCTGTCTATGTAAATTGAGTGTCCTCCTACTTACTCAAGAAGGGGGAAATTGAGAGATTCCATTGGGGAAAAAAGTTTTAGCCACAAATAGAAATGGAATGAAATCATTTCAGACATAAAATAAAGAAGTCTGAAAGAATTAATGTGGAGATTAACAAAAGTAGAAAATATTTTAATTAAATACTTAATATTTTTTCCTATAAAGAAATTTAAAACTTATGAAGTATGTTGAGCGTTTTCAAAATATCTTGCGAAATTCCTAATTATTTTTTTTGTATTTTTGTCTAAAGATAGTGACATTACTCAAAGTTCTTCGATGATATTCTTGGCTTTACATATATTCAGAAAAAGTTTATTTTTTTAAATTAATTAACTTAAATAATATTTGGAAATTATTTCCACATAATTTAGTGGAAATTCTAGTTAAATTTCGTTAGGGTTAATTCAGGTAATTTTTTAGGCTCGGCTACCATGGAAAACTCTTTTCCCTTTTATCAAGACACGTTTCGAGCAAAGTCGGGTCAGATTTTCGACCTGACTTCGGACCCGATGTTAGTGACTTTAACGGATATCTTTATTTTGTCCATAAAAATTTGGCCCGAAAAGCTCGATCCTTACTCGAACACATCTCGAGCTCCATGATGAAACATTCTGTAATGGAAAGTTTTGAAACTTACGTGGAGGATTTTGATAATGTTTTTTTTTATCCTTGAAATATCCTCTGAATTTTCGATCCTATATATGAGAATGTCTGTCTGTCCTTTTGTGCATTATATATCTTTATGTATCTTATTTCTCTTTGTCTATATCTTTGTCTGTCCATCTTTTTTTCATCTGAAGTAGTTTTTTTAGTTAATAGGATGAAATAAGTTGTCTCGTTTTGTATAAAATTGGATATGTCTATAAAAAATTCAACTAACACACGATTTAATGGGTTTAACGTAATGAAAGTCATAGTACGAATTGTCGCATTTTTCATGTTGTCGCATCCTTGTTATTTTGCGACAATTATGCAATGTAACGTTATGGCAATGGTGGCAGAATGAAACCTTTCTCACACGACTACTAAATACTACAATAAAAGAATCAAATAGGCAATAAAAAATATTTAGCGTGTGCCCTGGACCCTCAAAGAAAAAAGACAAGATTCATTTTGTGAAATAAAAGGATGAATAAAAATGG
>LR051369.1:0-10312 GCA_900607525.1 Apocyclops royi
CCATCTATTTATAGAAACTTATACAAAAATTTTATTCTTCTCCTGGTTGTGTGCTTAGAAACAAGACATAAGAACAGTACGGAATCATTCAAATATCATCTCCAAGACGCTCTCTGGTTCTTTTTTCTTAAAACTGTAATCGTATCACACAACAGAGCCCTACATATGATAAAATTAGAACAGACATGTAAAACTCTAACTCTAACAAAATTACGAGCATCTCACCATTCGTTGCTGAAAATGTGGTGATTTCAAGTCTTCCCTTGTGCGGTGAAATACTGATAAAGTCTGCTATCGAGAGGTCGTTTGAAATCTTTCTTGCGGTCCTTTCTTTGGATGACGAACACGTCAAAGTCTAATCCAATTTTCGTCTTAATCGCTGTCCAATAAAATGAGTTAATTATTTACTTGCATAAAATTCACAAACTTTCACGAAATATTAATTGGGTAATGGCGTATTACAAGTCTTTAAATTCAAAGTCCGAATTGGTAAAAACGTTTCTTGCGAAAGTTTGAAAATTTTGAATAGATCTTCAGAGATTAGGAAAAATTACTTTTCTTTTTCCAATCAGAAGTTTATATTTTCAATGATACTGTTTTAAAAGGTAGAATTCTCCAGCCTGGTACATGAGACAAACTGCCACTTGTGAATTTGACGTCGGTGTCTTTTGTGACCTTTCTCTACCGGTTGTGACTGAACTCCTCCTTGCGTTCGTAAAAAAACTGATGGAGAGAGAGAAATCTTGTCTTCTCTGAGAGTAGGGCCCCGAACACACGCACAATATTATAAACTGTTTCATTTTTAGCATGTTAAGTCCAGAATCTGCAAAGGCTCAAATTTCAAAGTGTCGCAGTTCACATAATGTACATTTGTTGCAAATATAATTAAATTATATATTTCAAAACTTTATAACACAAAAAGCTAGCCTAACCTTACCTTACACAGAATAATGCTATACAAACCCTCCTCAATCTGAGTGTGTCATGACTAGGCTAACTCAATTAGACTTTATCATACCCTCTGTATATCAAATGATCTAAATGATCTAAAGACGTTAACTTTCTAGACCAAGTTCACAATACCCATTAGAGTCTTGCTCCAATAACTTAGATGTCTGGCCTGTTTAGAACAATAAAAATTAGAGTTATGCCAGGG
The DNA here is from genome assembly GCA_900607525.1 of Apocyclops royi. NCBI lineage: Eukaryota > Metazoa > Arthropoda > Copepoda > Cyclopoida > Cyclopidae > Apocyclops > Apocyclops royi. The sequence goes on from LR051369.1 coordinate 1,157, forward strand.
TTGACTATTAGGGGAGTGTCGAGGCGTGAGTAACCTAACTGAACTTATACTATGGGTCCAACTTCTACCCAGCCCTGCCATGGGAATTAGGACCCATCGCGACAATTTTACAATATGACAATACAAAAATAGCGGACACATGAAATTTCCCTCTATAAGTTTTACCTTGGAAACTAGATTCCCGGAGTCGAACCCCACGCCTGGATAAAAATTTAGGATCTTTGGAGAAAAATCTTACTTACACTTAAAGTGATTTGCGGTGAAGTCTTTTTAATGATAAGTCATAATTATTTAACTTTCGAAACATTTAAATATTAACTTAAAATATGATTTTCTATTTTCTATTCGACCCAATTTTGAATAACGTCTCTTCTTTACATAGAACATCAAATGTTTAGTTCACTTTTTGGGGAAATATCTCTGGCAACACTGAATTATTTCACTAGGGAAGCTATCTTAATATGCTTCCCACAATATGCCCTTGTTCGAGTCACCACAACAGGGAAAATACGAAAACGTTATTTTTTTAATTCGAGATTTTTTGAAAGGATTTCTACGTCAAAACTCTTTCATTGTAAATATTTGGAATCAGGGTTGCCACAAAGAATAAATGAAAATTTTACTAGTTCCAAAAATTTTCGGTTGGGTTGACCCTAGCGGTTAAAACAAGAGTGCATTGTGTTACAGTCAACCAAAGAGGCGAATACAGAAAAAATGGTACTTTTACGAACCACCGAAATTGGTTTTTCTGCCAAAAAAAAAGAAAAAAACTGCGGCGTAGTTACATTTCTTGATTAATTTTTTTTCATTCAATGATTAGAACTTCAAAAATGTTCTAAAAGATTGATATAACTTAAGCTATGCTTGCATTTTGTTCGCAATAAACTATACTGAAATATTTTCCAAGCCAATTTAGGAAGGCTACCGTACCAACATTCTTATGGCGGCCTTGTGTTGGCTGTACGAAATACTGGGGCGGCCTTGTGTTGGCTGTACGAAATACTGGGGCGGCCTTGATCCTGTGATAAAGTTTGATATGTAAAATTTTTCCAAGGGCCACGAAACCTTGCGAAAGTATAATGTAGCCGTAAGGCGGTCGCAAGAGAGTCTACGAAAGTTGTTGCCATGTACCTACAGTGATTAAGGACTTCACTAAATTTTTTTATCGTTGGCTATGATTTAAATTTTTAAAGTCTGAGACATTTTGATTTTGTGCAAAATTAAATCTTGTTTTGTTGAAAAGTTTGGTTTAGATGGAACCAGTGGTGGAACGCAATGTTGCCAGAAATGTCATGAAAATGTCCCCCAAAACAAAACAAAATATTGTGCAGTCCTTCTTAGGCTCAAAAGTTTTAGTTCCAACTTTAGGTAATTACCCCAAATCTGGCAACACTCGCTGATTCGCAAGTAGTTCGACCCTTCTCCTCTTGGGGTTAAATGTCGATGTTGAGAAGAAAACTATTTTTTTTCATGGAAATTAACATGGAATGTACTCATGTTATATGATTTTCATAGGCTAAAAAAATAAACTGATATGAAATTACAAAAAGTTTTCGGTGTAACAAACCACAAGCCCCTCCACCCCTCCTCGCCGTAAAAAAAGTTGAACAAAAAACTGAGCAAACATATAAGTGAAACTTTGTAGACATCTCAATAAACTGAGTGATAACATCAGGGGGGGGTACCTACATATATAAAACTTAATTATTTTTTTTCTTGTCGTCAATCTTTGTCAGGGTGAGAATTTACAAATTATTTAGAACATTTCTTTAAAACGTTTATCTTACTTATGCTGTCTTAAGCCAACTGAATACGGCTATTAGATATTATAAATTACCATGCAGGAACCAGGAATTTTGTAAGATTTTTTGTGAAATCCTTCAGAATAAGAATTCTCTGTCTATCGAATCGACTTTAATCTTTAATTAGATTCCAGACAAATATTATTGATTGATTGAATCTAATTTGCTAGTTTTCTTTTACCGCGACAAATTGAGAGTGCTACATTTTGCCATTGCGACAATATGAAAGCAACCCGTCTTCATTTTCAAAAGCTAGTGTAGAAATAATCTGGTAAAAATTTCTTATTCTTAAAATGGCTAGCCTTTCACTTTTTCTTTTGAAAAAAAGGATTTCACTCTAAGCTATGGTAATATCAAACGATGCTTGCTAAAGTAATACTCTAACAAAGTGCAAAAATATAATAACACAAATAGTTAGAAAGTAGGTATTTTTTGATAAAGATATATTGAACCAAAAACCCATCTTGATATTAGCTGCATCTCGTTAGATGATAAATTTTGATTTTGTCATAATGAGAAGTAATTTTTTGATTAGCTTATGACTAATTAGTGTAAATATTTAATGACATATTAATTGTTTTTTTTATTACTTTGAAAAAACTACATTCTAGGGCTTTTGTATTTTTTGGGTAAGGGAATATCGACCAAAATATGTTGCCAGATTTGGTGAAATTACCCAAATAAAACCAGAAACTTATGTCAAGCGACTTAAAGGTGATTGAAGTAAACAGTGTAAAACCTCGTTCGGATATTGGTGGAATTTTGGAAAACGATCCTAGCAGCACTGGTCTTCGGTAAAACTTAATGGAGAAGAAGACACGATTTGAATTCCAACACAACTTTTTCGCAAAGAAACTGAGAATGCTAATTTTCCAAACTATAATCCGCAATTTTTTCTCATAGTTTTTGGATCTTGTGTAAAATATACTTAAAGAGTTCCTTTAATTTTTAAGATTTCAATTCGTGTTTAAAAAATTGTTGGTAAAATTTTATGTGAACAATGTCAAAAATGTTTATTAGTGAGTGAACGACTACTATTGTATTGATATCAATGGAGCAAAGATCCATATAAGACCCGTCTCCTATGGATATCTAGAAAGCAGTTACAACTTATGTTCTATTTAGCCTTCAAGCTCATATTATATTATATTACATATTTCAAATTGTTGCATTTCAAATATTGTTGAAAAAAGAGAAATTTTTAAATTTTAGTACACTACAAGGAAACCCAATCTAAGACGTGTCACGGGTCGAATCCCCATTACAACACTTTGGGAAAATGACCATTTGACATTGCGACAATATGAAAACTACCCCAAAATCTTCGAAAATGATGCCTACTAAGACATAACTCCGTTTTTTATATTTGATGGGACTATAGTACTTAAAAATTATCATTTGCTCTTTAGTACAAAATCCAATTTTACACTAAGGTAATTAGGTCGAACTTCACTTTTTTCGAACACTATGTTCGAAATGAGAAAATACCAACTTACCTGACCTAACGACGCAGTGGTTACAGAGGTCATCAGACCCTTTTTTAATCATGCATTTCAACTAACCCAACCTTGCTTAACTTTTAAAATTAAGGATATACCGTATTGGCTGAGTAGGGTTGATCAGTGTTGATTAACCAATTAGTTGATGAGTTTTTAACCAATTTCTTTTTGAATAAGTTTAAATGCGTCCAACAATTGCTCTTTTTTCATGACAATTGAGGTTTGTACAAATCGATTTGTACAAATGATCGTACAACTGATCTTCGTACGAAAAAGGTATTGCTTAAAAATTTTGAGTTTTTCATTCGCTGGAAATATAATGTTCCATTCCCATATCTGTTGGAGAGGTTCTGGTTTTTAACACAATCTTTCAAGACAGTCGCTAGTCTGTAATCATTTCTATCTTAAATCTGTTTTTCTTTTCTTTTCTTTTCTTTGAATGCTATTGTCTAGTCAAAGAGTGATGAATTAAATAGGGATAGGTAAATAAGTGGAAAGTCTTCCTCGAGATCAACCGCAAGGTCAAATTGTTGTGATAGGGGTCTGGTGACCCAGGTGAGGTTAGGTTACGTTTCTTTAGTGTTTTAATGCAACAATCAGGGAATTATGAATTTGCAACGATTTTTCATTTCGACGATGAAGCAAATGTGACAATCTGATTTTGAACATATTAATATTGATCGAGAATTTCCAACAGTGGTCATATTTTTCAGACTCACCATAGCACTACACGAAAAAAATAAGTGTCTCTTTAAAGGAGAAAAGCAGCCACCATCAAATGTCAACCCATGTCGAAAAAAAGTAATTTGAAGCACACCCAGGACCTAACACCAAATTTTCTCAAAATTTTTTCATTTAAGATTTGAATCGGTTTTTTTTGGTTTGATAACTTGAAAGATATCCAAATTTTAAACGTAACATCAGATAATGAGAATTAACTAATACTATTAAACATTTCATTCTACGATTTTTCAATCTTAAACAATTTATATTAGAAAGTAGTGATGAGAACTGTCTAGATTTTTCGGCCCGGGTCGATTCGAGCAAGTCGAGTCAAGCTAAGTCTCGAGCCACGACTTGCTTCGGGTCGAGTCTGGCTAGAAAACAACACTTCAACCAAGACAGGCCAATCCAGCCTAGGGCAAAATATCTAATTTTTACATTTTTAATATCAAAATAACAATGTATGCTAGTTAGAACAAAGGCATCAAAAAGTCAACAAGTTCCGGTGTTATAGTTAAATAGCAAATCTCATTTTCTGACATCATCGAAAATGATCGGATTTGTATTGAGGTCACAGCTTAGAGAGACATTGTAGAAGCTTCGTGCGTCCGAAACCCTTAAGACGATTTGAAATTTGGTTGAAAACGGATTAAACGTGTTAGAACAGTATTGCCAGGCGATTTTGAAGACCAAATATCATACTTTTGGGTTTGTTTGAAAAATTGAGCTGCTTCATCAACAACTGAAGTGAGCTAAAACCGGGCGGGCACAAGAAGTCAAAAGCTCAGTTTGCCGTATGCACTGTATATCGAATCTTAAAAGATCGAAAATACAATTTGTCAAAGTGCAAAAAGTCGAAACACACTGTGTCTAAATTAATTTTTAAAGCCAGAATGAGAGATTTTGAAACATAAATTCAACTTTTAAAACATTCAACTTTGTGACTATTTGACTAATTGATTTATTGAAATTCGACCACAAACACTTTTGGCTTTTCGTGTACTGCAAAATAGAAATACAATATGATTTTTTGTGTCTACGCTGAATAACTTATACACTAAAAATTTGAATTTGAGATTACACTTGGGTGGGTTTTTTTTCAATGTTATGTTTGATAGGGGATTCAAAATTCAATTTCACCTTTCACAAAATCCGATAACTGTAAATTGAAAATTAGCTTTAAAAAAAGAGAAAATTTACTTAAAACTTTTACTTTTAAATGTCTTTTTTTATTTGAGAGAACAATTGAAAAATAATTAGAAACATATGCAACGATATGCATTTTTTAAATTAAAAAAATTAAAAGTTAAAGAACTTCTACTAGAATATAACCTACTTCGATTAATTTACAGGAAATCGTCTTGATACAAACATTATTTTATCACTGGAGATCAAGCAGTCAAAACATTAATTGATAACTTTGTCTCTTGAGGTTTTGAATGTTATCAAGTGAATCAAATTTGATGCAAATTTATGCAAATCATTTGAAAGACTTGAGAAATTCTTCAAAAAATGTAGACTTAATTAATTTCAAGTGGCACGAACAGGGTTGCCAAAAATGGCAACAAAGTTTCACCAAAAATCAAGCAAATTATCATTTAAGTTTATAGCCCCAGCTAACGCCCACTGCACATTTTATTGAATTTGTGATAAAAATTATAATAATAATTAAAATAATAAGTTAGATTTTTTCAATAAAACGAATTACATTTTAAACACTGAGGTAGCCTATTTAGGCAAGTCGAAGGTACGTTCGTTTTAATATGAATGTCTACATGTCAGAAATTTGAATAATTGGTTGAAAAAGAAAAAGAACTCAACGAAACAAGATAAATTTAAAACTTTGAGAGTTATCTTTTCCATTTTATTATTTGAAAAAAATATAATGAATAGATTAAATACAAAACTTTACAATTTTAATTAATAAAACATACAGATTAAAATTTCAAAGAATTATTCGTTTCAGAAGCCCCAGGTCATTACTGTTAAAAAAATGAAGGAATATTTCCTTTCAGGAGATAGATTAGATACTGCGGAAAAGTTTTCTTTCAAAAAACATAAAAAAATATTCAATTCATTCAAAAATGAATTGTGAAATTAAAAGAAAGAGATTCAAAATTATTTCAGACATTGTAAAAAAATCAATTGTAATATCTTCTGCAAATATTGTAGACAGAGAAAAAGGAACTTTAAAGTATGAAACTGATGAAAGACATCTTACTTTAATTTAGCAATTTAGATTCAATTGGGAAGGTTTCCTATTGTCACTGTCGATATTAGGGTTTTGGTGCCCCCAGCGGGTTTAGGGCCAGGTATGTTGTTCCCTATGGGGCTAGGAACAGGACCGTTACTATATGTTAGGATTTTGAAATTTTCAATTATTGACCATGTCACATTACAACATTATGTGAAATGCGACAATTCGATATTGTACCATTCAGTTTGCATGTTATAGAAAAAGAAAATTACATTAACTAGAAGGTTGGAATTAATTTTCGTATTAAATTATTCACGTGGAAAAAAATTCTGAAGTAAGATAATTTAAGAGATTCATTTTTCATTTATAGACGGTTCGTTAAACATGAAAGAAAGTTTTAATGTCGACTTTTTTGTAGTCGATATCGACTTAAAGGCAAGGTTAATATTTTGTGTTGCATAATATCATAAAGCTAGTCTTTGCTCTTGAAAATGACTAGGATAAAACTGACGGCTTCGTTTTTATTGATCAATATAATTTAGCAATTAAATATCAGGAAAACTTAGAGATTTACATACATACATACGTCAACTAATACTTATTATAAGCGCATTTTTTCAAGTACTCACCATTCTAACTGTATCGCAATAGCTGACATTGTCATAGTATATATAGGTCCCAGAGTCATGGTAGGACATTAGCTTAGGCACCAACTTTTTTGACAAAACTTTTTTTTCCCGACACGCCTTTTTCCAAAAAATGCCCTTGGATGAAATACGATCGTATCATGCCATATAGAGCAAAATTTTTGTTAGTCATAAACTGGTCCAGCTTTTCAATCGTAACGTGGATTTTCGCGTAAAATAATTTACTTTTGACTCCTGGACTGCCAAAAATATGGGTTGTCAAAAAAATGCTAAAGAAAATTTCCCTTCTCTGAAATCAGTATAGCTAAAAAATAAAGTTTTAATATTCATTTTCTCATTAAACTATTTATTCTTACTGAGATATAAATAAAGTTAAAAGTCAGAAGATATAATCATTGTGCAATACTGACATTACTGAAATGGAATTTTGCCAACCGTCTTTTCACTGAGTTTTGGTAATTTAGTTTAAGTTACAGATGAATGTCTCAAATCAAATCATTCGAACTTGTAACAAAAAAATAGTTATAGGTAAAATTTAAAATTACATAATTTCAACCACTGCATTGACAGAACCGGGTTTCTTTTGGTTCCGTTTTCAAAGGGTCATGAAATTTTATGGTTCAGGAACCGAGTTATTAAAAGTAATTTTTTTCTACCAAAAAGTTTCTTTAAAAGTAAATTGATTGATTGATTGATTGATTTATTAGACCCATGGTTCACATTATAAATAAGGAACAATTAAGGGTACACATAAATATAATCATTCATCTTGATCTTCTTTTTTCTTCCCTCCTTCGAAAAAACTTTGCTTTGGGTGGGGGCTCGAACCCAGAACGCCTGTATGGGAAGCCGCTGCCTTAACCAGTTGACCATCCAGCCCCCTTTTTGTTTTAATAAGTTAGGTTATTATTAAATTTCATTTAAAGTTCATCTTTGACAGTTCACGCAAGTCAGTTTAACCGAACCAGTGGCCAATTTATAACGGATCCGTTGTAGACAGATATCTGTTGCTGGCAACTCGTTGCACTCGTTTTCTCAAAATTTTATGCTAAAGAATGAAATTTTCAATGAAAACTTTTGTACCCAGCCACTTCATTCTTTCACACTAATTTGTATTCTTTGACTGAAACAAAACTGACAGGAATTTCATCAAATTAGTTTTAAAATTAGAATTTGCTATTGACTCTTTCAGAAATTAGACAATTTACGGAACGGAATTACTCTTGCCATTACTTCAAATTAAAATCTTGAGTTTATGTGATTTATTTTCAGGAGATTGTGAGGTTCATACTTATTTAAAATTTTGTTGGAATTTAAATGTCATTGTTGGCAACACTGAAGGATACCAAAAATATCTCCAAATGTTAGAATTCTAATCTGACATATGTAAGTATCCGTACACGAAACCTTTCAGGAGTGGTACTTTTTAACGCTCCCGAAGTATAGCAACAGTCAGCTCATATTGTCAATTTCCACAAAGGATTTGTTGTTGCTCACTGAAATAATTACATTTCTAATATTTGCGATGAAATTCTTACATAAAGACCTGAGCCAAGTTTGCTGAACACTGATTTATTTTAAGTATACCTAATGACTCTGTCAGTGGTGCCAAATTTGGTGAAATTCATTAAAAGGGAACTAGAAATAGAAGAGGTTTTATTTCACAGATAGATATTTTGTTCTCATGGTGATGAATTTTTTTGAATTCTCTGGCAATACCTGTTTTTACGTTTGACCATATGGTTACCCAACAACCAGAATTGTGAGTGGTGGTGCTTGATTTGGTGGAATTCCCCTAAATTCAATCTTGAATGGATGTAAGGGGCTTGAAAAAAAACATTGCAGTGCTGCAAAAATTGTAATTAAAATTTCACCAAAAATTGAAGAAAGAATTAGTGTACACTAAAGTTATTGTTCTAGTTTAGTGAATTCCACCAGATCTCGCAACGTTGGTTGATAGTATTTACACAAAACTTTGATTGGTACTTTTAAAAACTGCTTGAAATAATATTTTTATCTTTATTCGAGTGAACTAACTATTGTGATGAAGCAAGAAAGAACATTCAAAAATTTAATGATTTATAAAGAATTAGGCCCATTAAGGCATTAGAATGTTCTAATTAGGTTTAAGAACGACGTTTTATTCTCATTTCACTGTACATCATCAAAAGTCCATCACTGTCAAAGTTTTTAACGACTTTCTTAAAAAGTGAGTAAACTTTCCACATCTTAATTCTAAATTTTTCTTAAACTTCATTCATAAAAAAATGAGAAAATATTCGCTTTTT
>LR051370.1:0-10312 GCA_900607525.1 Apocyclops royi
TTTTTTAAACATTTACGGATGAAAATGAGACCCTTAATTTTGCACTGTAATAAAACTTGCAAACAGAATAGCAATAAAGGCTAATCATGAATATTTTTTCCTTGAATTAAAAGCTTTCAAGGCCGGTCTACAGACAAAACAAAACAAAAAAAGAAACTTCTTTAACATCGAAATAAAATATTTTTACAAGATAGTTATTGAAAAACACAAGGAATTTAAGAGGTCGCATAACCATTGGATTGGGCGCACAAAACTCCAAGTCTATCAAGTTGCACTAATAAAGATACCCATTTGCATTTTTAAAACAGGTTAGACTTATATGGTGTTGTTCACTCGATCCAATGATTATGTGACCGAAGCTTAACCCAACCCAACTTTGTATTAAATAAATAAATATATATATATATATATATATACACGGTATGTGTAAAGTACAGGTAGGTAGAAGTAAGAAAATGTGCAATTGTTCAAAAAGTCGAATGTTCTCAAAGTTGAAAAGAATGTGGAATGAAAAATGCAAACTGTCGATTTACTGCATAGCCATTTCCGATGTTTCAAAACTACTTGCTATTGTGCTTTTGAAATTCGACTTAAAATGCATTCGCCAAATTGCACTACGGACATTATGTGTCTTAATTTAATCTGCTAATCTGTTAAAATTTTCATAGAAGACTGGCGTAGAAAAGAAACGCAAAATGTCAAATTTAGTTACGCGTTTGGAAAAATGTATCAATATTCCCAGATCTGATGTTCCGTCAGATTATGTTACCTTTAATATTTAAACACTTAGATCAATCTTAAGGGCTGTTCCCATTTGATCGTACGACCTTGCGACTTGGTTAGAACTAAAATTTGCAATGATTTAGCAAGGCTGTAAACTTGCCTTAGAGCAATCACTGCATTCAACTATTTTTTAACTTGCATTTGAAAACTAACAAAAGCTCGAGACAATCAATTGTGCACAAGTTCCAAAGTCGTACGATCAAATGAGAACAAGGCTTTATTTAGCAGCAAAGCTAAGTTAAGGGCTGTTCACATTTGATCGTAGGACCTTGCGACTTGGCTAGAACTACGTTTTGCTATAATTTGGCAAGGTGTGAACTTGCCATAGGGCCGTTACTGCAGGTAGTTATCTTTTAGCCTACAGTTGAAAACTAGCAAAAGCTTCGGACACTCAATTGTACACAAGTCGCAAAGTTGTACGATCAAATGTGAACAAGGCTTTAGAGAAGAAGATCCCTTTTAAGAACTTGCACCAAATTATTTTTGCATTTTCTTCGTATTTCAAATTGTCGAAAATCTCATATTGTCGAAGAGTTGCCATTTCATATTGTCACTTGCTCAGATTATTGGAATTTTAATTGTCGCAGTTTCACATGGTCGCAATATAAAACTGTCGCAGTTTCATACTGTAATTTTTAAAATAATGTTTTCAAGCGGTGCTACACGGAAAGTCGAAAGTGCTATTTGTCAAATGCTCAAAAAGTCGAATATTTAAAAAGTCGAATATTCAAAAAGTCAATAGGAATGTCGATCGAATGAAGAGTGCAAAAGGCTGAATATTTGACTCCTGAAAAGTTAGTCCAATTTGTGTTTTAAAAACTGTCACTAAAACATGTAGCATTAGGCCTACTTATCCTAACCTAACCTACCTATTATCCGGCCCCTAACATTGGCCTGTCTACAGAACCTTACCTACTATGACGGGTATGGCCCATAGTAAAACTGCTCGCCCCTAGATTTTTGACTAAGTGCGTATCGACATTTTTGCTCTTCCACAAAGCGTGCTTTCAACTTTTGATTAAAATTCGACAAACTGCACTTTCGACTTTTCGTGTCCGCTCTGTTTTGAAGTTTAAGTGTTTAGCCAACCTAACCAAATCCATATGGATCACTCCATAGCCATGCATGTAACACAGCCACCCCCCTTTTATATGGCATAAATTAGAACAAGCCACAGTTTTCAGGTTGCGACAATTTGAGAACACGCCGATTACTCAACATTTACCTACGTTGATAAATAAATTTCCATTCATATTATCTCTTAAGCTTGCAATATTCGTTTGCGATTTAAAACGAAGCGATTTAAAACGGTCTAGCTTATAAATAATCGGTTTTGTTAATACGATTAAAAACGGTTAAAATCCGGTTTTTTTGGCCAAAAATTTTGATCGCTTTTGACCGTTTTTTAATCGTGTTTAATTGTTTTACGATTTAAAACAAATATAACTAAAACAAATATTGCAAGCTTACTTATTACCTCTTGTATCCGTTCATAAAAAAGAAGTTAACAATGTGCTTTTAAAAATAAGTAAAAATGTTCAACATCTAAAATCTAGTCAGGGATATCAAGAGACTATTTTGAAAAAAAAAATGTTAGAATGAATGTTTCTTTTCCTTTGTCAAATGTCGAGACCTTTTTATGCCACCAGCAGATTCTGACTTCCAAATTCGTCGAAAAACACTGAGAAAAAAATTTCGATTTTCCTTTATTTGATTGAAATTTCAATCCACTAAAAATAACCAGGACTTGAGTCTATGATACATAAACTTAATTTTGATTTTGGTACTTCAAGACATCACCAGGCTAATGTGAGTCTTGAGCGCTAAAAACGGACTTTGTAGTTAGATCGCATTATTTGCAACGTACCGAAACTATCCCCCGCCCCCCCCCCAAAAAAAAACAATTCTTTAAAGCATTTCGTTCAATCAAAACGTAAATTAAATTTCTTATGGTTATATTCAATATTGGGTCAATAAATCATTCAATCATCAATCAAAAATGATCAAAAAAGAGACAGATAGTTTGATAGATTTGTTTTTCTTCACAGTGAAATATGTAAATCATAAAAATTATTGAAAATGATGCCGTCAGGTGAAATTTTTCAAAGCTCATCAAATCGACGCGATGTTGAAACACCTTCTAATCTTTTCATTATTTTTACAAATTATCATCGCGGATGACCAGGTAAGTAACAATACAATAAAAAATTTACTACAACTTGGAATGCAGGTGAATGGTGGTAGATTGACTCCAAGTCTAATCTCTCTGGTTGGTTACTTGACACATTTTTCAATTACTTTTAGGTAAATATTTGAGGGTCAAGTTTTCAATCAATTATTTTGGCCCCAACGGTTTATCCAGATACCTTAAAGGAAGCCCTAATAATGATTTTAGTCAAATTTTAAACAACTCAGTCTTGAAAAATAATTTGTGTAAAATTTAGGGTGCTGTGAGGCCAGTTGGGCATTTTTTATGCTTGGATCTCACAGAGCCCATGACTTGTTAAAAAATTCCCGTAGGTAGGAAAAAAATAGTAAAATAATCTACGGTTAACTAGAAGCACAATCTTTTTTACGAAAAGGATTAATAAGCCTTTAAAACATTAATTATAGTTCGAATGCTGTATGGGAGGCTGGAAGCGAGTTCACGGAGTTGACACCTGCTCTGCTCCGTGCTGTTCAGGTAAGATTCTAAATGCGAACACAACAATTGTCGAAATACACTTTGACAGAAACACGTTTTGTGAAAGTTACAATTGCCCGCCTTAACTTGATGTTGCTGCCAGAAATGTCATCAAAATCACTCCAAAAACAAAATTGGACGATCGAATTTTTTTCAGGATTTCATGAGGTCGTCGACAGTCATCCTCTGCTTGGCAAATTAGTTTTGTGTCAAAAATCTCGAAACACCGACATTTCACGACAACATGAATGGAAAAACAACTACTTACTTTATTGGCAATAGAGTATGAAACCCTTAAGTAAAATAAAAAAATCGTCACACCGTTATTGGTACGGCACATCTTTATCTCTTAAAAATAAGTTACAAATATTAGTTAGGCAAGGATAAAAAAGATTTGATTGAGTTTCGTCGGTTCGGCTGTATTGGCGATCACGGTCTGCCTAGGTCGATTGATCTTCGTCGTCCCGATGGAACTGTTGGTACATGGAAGGATTCGGCACTCTGGGATGTGACCTGAGGAACATGCGCTCGAGATGGTAGACCACTCTGTAATAAAACAGATGAAATTAACTGAATATCTTCTAGAGGGCCCCAAATCTTGTCAAACAAATTGAATTGGTTTTTTCCCTTAAAACTTGGCCGAAAAAAGTTTAAGTTACTATGATAATTTCAAAGCGTTGTTTAACGAACAAACCTGGTTTTTCTATCTCTCAATTTGGTCTTTGGCACAAGTTCTGGAAAATGTTTCTTGAGTATGAAGAAATAACCGATAAAAGCGGCACAAACGGCGATGACAAGGAGAGATATCGACAGCATAACTGTTGCTATCCAATTCAATTCACTTTCATCTAGAAACAAACATGTACATTGCGTTTAACTCAACCATAAGTCATCACCATCGTACAAGGTTCTTACCTATAACTCACAAAGGTCACCTGGGCACTTGAAATCCGCTTTTGTCAGGTGTCTGATTGGAAAGTTTTTGAGCTCGTCGGGAGAATTGCATCGAAGAAATTCGTTGAAGTCAAGCGCGGGAATTTCTGATCTAGGTACAGTAGGAGAAAAATACTTCACAAGCAAACTAATTACAAGCGACGGGCCTTGATTTCTATTTGACCTTTGCTGGTTTTTGTCAAACGCAGCAGGTCATGCTTAGTTCAATAATACTGTGGTATTCATTCTGAGTCTAAGCTAATCAGCTTTCGAATATACCGGTATTCTTTTGCCATCCATTCGAGTCTGCAGCTACAATCAACAGGATTTCCATCAATCTGCAAGAAAAAATGTCCTTCATTAATAAAGATTCCCTCGTCTAAAAACTTTTATGATGTGAGTTTAGTTTATTTAAAAGGATTGTAGTTCCGATAAACAAGAAAGCTCAAATTAAATGGACAATGACCGAAAATTTCCTCACAGAGTCGATTTAGAACTGAATATCTGTGTCAGATAAACTTGCTCCGTGTATATGTATGTAAGCAGAAGCCTAGCAGTTAAAGCAAGAAGTATTACCAGTGAAGGTCGAAATCTCAAAGACGCAAAAAAAATTACACAAAGAAAAACATTTTCCTACCTATGGGGGATATTTTTGTCGAATCTTCAAATTGTCGAAAATCAAAATCAACTTTTTGTCAAATGCTCTTCGAATGCGAATGAGAATGAGCTGATTATCGAAAAAGTAAAAAATGTCAAATTTGTTAGGCTTCAAAATCTAACGAAGACACTGCATTTGACACCCTGCCTGCCGGGGGTGCTGGGATCCACCGTTAATGTGTGCTCATACCAAGCGTTTTAAACAAAGTAAAGCAAGCATATTTGAGTCACAAACGTCGATTGTTTAGCCTCAACTCGCTTTTCACAAACTTTGATTTTGACTTTTAACACTTCGACAAAAAGAAGTTTCGACAATCTGATCATTTGTCCGATTGGTTTTACAATTGGTTAGAAGCGTTTTTATGAATATTTTACGCAAAAAATCCACGAAAGGATCAATCGAATGAAATATTACTTCTATTGGATTGCGTTAGTACCTGGATGATTTCAGCATTTTTGAAATCGAGTAACGACTTTGAGATCGATGTCAACCCATTGTTGTTCAGGTACACTTGAAGTATAGAGTTAGGCCTGGAAAATAGATCAAATTTGTGTATCGTGTAAGTATTTGGTTCTCACTAGCAATCAATGCTCAAAAGCTTTTTTGTTGACATAATTTGAGTCATAGACTCTAGTAGGACGTTCTTCCGGTGCGGCCTTTCAGATACCTTGTTGATTGTTCGAGGTTATTGTAAAAGGCAAATGGATCGATGCTGGTCAGGTATCGATTGTTTTTGCATTCAAGAATTTCAAGATGACCCAAGTCGTGGAAGGCAAGTGGTTCGATGTGTTCGAGATATCTAAATTTTAAAATAGAACTTTCGTTACAATGCGAAATAAAAAAAATCACTCATTAGTAGTGTTGGGCGAGGGCTGGGCTGGCCCGGGCCAAACGACTTTTTCCTGGCCCGGGCCAAGTGCTACTGTTATAAAAGCTCGGGCTGGCCCTAAAGCTAGCCCGGGCCAAAGTATTTTTTACGGCCCGACTTGGCCCGAGCCTTAAAAATCCGGCCCGTGCCCACCACTACTCATTAGTATAAAACGGGGCGGACACGGAAAGTCGAAAGTGCAAATTGTCGAATGGACTTTCGAATTTCGAATTTCAATTGGGCGAAAACACAATTTGGCAAAGTGCAAATGGGCGAAAACACAATTTGGCAAAGTGCACATGGGCGAAAACACAATTTAGGAAATGAATTTTTTTGAACATTTTTCTTGTGCAATTCGTCGAAAGCATTTTTTTGAACATTTTTTTGTGCATTTGATCGAATGCATTAAATGACCCTTGCTAGGGGGACTGGTGCCCCCAGCAGGGCTGGGTGGGGGACCAGTTAGGTTAGGTTAGGTTAGGTTCTACATACATGATATTTTTTCAACAATTTGATCACTTTCGACATTTTGCACATTTTCGACATATTTTTCGACGATTCATTCGCTGAATTGTGTTTTCTCCCATTTGAACTTTCAACAAATCGCACATTTATCTTTTCGATAATTTGCACTTTCGACTTTTCGTGTACCACCCGTATAAAACTTAGATTTGGCACAATATCAGAAAGACCTTCAATCAAATGCGCCTGATTTAATCATTTAATCGAAGTACAGACACAAAAAAAAGATCTTAGAATTCGATTGGTTCCAACCTGAGATTATTGAGAAACAATTTCTTGAGGAAAGCCAGTCCATGAAAGGCATGATTTGTGATGACACTAATGTCGATTTCAGTCAAGTCCAGAAGTTGAAGGCTTCCCCGAACTGAATACAGCTGAGTTGTGGGAATCACTTCAAGAGGGTTACGTGCTAAGCTAGAGGGGAAAAAAGATATTAACCCAACTACTCTTAAAGCTACCGTCTCAAATCGTTCGCCAGTGAGAATGCAAAATATTCTTTAGAGGAAAGACGGCCGATAAACAACTGTATTTTCAAATGTTTCATGCAACAGTCGTGAGATCTAAACATGGCAGCCGTATAATTGGCAAACACGACGTAGAGCTGCTTATGACAGCAAAAATATTCGTACTTCCACCTTATGGCTGCCTCAAGAGAAAATACATAACTTGTTTTTTACACAAAGTGCACCTAAAAATTTCCATTGCATTAACAAACTAACCTAGCCTAAAGTACTATTAGATAGGAGTCCCTAACCGATTTGTGTGAGCGAATCTGATCATAGCTTTAGTGACAAAGTTCACTTGTATCTTTCATTAAAATCAGGTTTAAAAATTGGGTTGTCAGGTGTAGAAAAAAAGAGGCTAGAGCCCTGATAGCAGCACTAGTACCTAATTTCTTACAACCGAGACAAAATTTTGAGACCAGACCATTTTTTGAATGGGGACACTATGAGACGTTGATACTTTTTTAATAGCAGCGATAAAAGTATTAAACTTAAGCTTATGTCACTTAACCATTGGGTCGAGTTTCCCCTTCTAGCTTTTATATACCAACTAGCTTTAAAACTTAACCCGACCTGACCCAAACTATGTGATCCCTCGCCTCTAGCCCTGCCGGGGGGACCAAATCCTCTCAAAGTCTTGCTACTCGCCCCTAGCTTTTGACAAAGTATGTTTTCGACATTTTGAAATTTGACAAAGTGTGTTTCCGACTTTTTGAATTTAGACAAAACGTTCATTCTGCAAAGTGCACTTTTTGCTCTAAGTGCCCTCTCCTTTTGAAACTAACCTTAATTCTCTGATTTTTGTGTTGTTTTCGAATAGGTTCAGGGGCAAGAGTCCCAGAGAACAGTTTTCGAGGTTCAAATACAAGAGTTGGTGTAAGTTTGCAAACATGTCACTGTACAGCGGCAAGTCGACCGATCCTGAAAAGTTGATTCACATCTCAAGAATACTTTTTTTCTAAACATGTTTTGAACGATTTTGATGACTGTACATAGGATATTGATAGGTTAGGTTAGGTTCACTATGGAATAAAATCAAAGTGCACTTAGTTGGTGACACTGGCCTAGTTCGTCTATGTACAATTCCTACAAGTGCTTGGCTAAATTGGCGTGGCAGGCTAGGTTGATAAGTGGGCAAATGATTATTGAATATTGTATGGTAGTGACCAAGAAGTGCGCTCACTACCTTTTTAGTACAAAGCCCACCTGTACGAACTTCATTCGATCACTTTGTGGTTCTTCGAATCAGCAGTTGAACTAATTTCATTTGATTGAAAATGCAAATATGCGTACTAGTAAAAAAGTACATAATTCGATCGAATTTTAACCCTGACTTAACTTAACCAAACCTAACCTAACCTAACCAATGCTAACTTACCTCAAACAAAAGAATAAGTTAGGTTAGAGTAGCCTCGCTTTCAGGGGCTGCCGTCCCCTGCACCCCTGCTTTTAGGTTAGCCTCTAAATTTGAACCAATGAGGTGTTTTTCTTACTTTTGGAACAAAGAGACTCGTATAAGAGAGTTTTTGTACAAATGATTTTCAAGCTTGGACAAGTGGGCTTCGTACAAAAGAGGCTCAAGAAGTGTGTATAGACAAACGACATCATAGGAGCAAGACATTTTCTTTTATGTGTTTGGAAAAGGCTTGAATTAAAAGTAAAAGGAAATGTGTTTAAGGACATGAGGGTGGAAATAGTTGAGAGTACATTCAATAGGATAGCACATTCATGAGTTTTATAAAGAAACATAGAAAAAGATAGATATTCCGAGCGAAGATGAAAACCAGTAACTCGCACAGAATTAAAACTCTGACTTACAAGGTTCTTGAATTCAGAATAGCACTTGTTTTTTGTCATCCAACAAATGCAACAAAATTTGATTATTACCACTGAAGTTTCACCTTTCAATATTTTAATTACATGTATCTGAATTTTATGACAAAGTTTTTCATTTTTTCCTTTTCATGCCCTTACCTATTGGATTATTCGAGAGGTCAAGTCTGAAGAGCTGTGTCAGGTCTTGAAACCATTCGGATCGAACATTTACGAGACGATTTCCCGACAGGACTAAAGTTTGCAATCTTGACAAACCTTTAAAGACCTGACCACTGAAATCGGTCAAGTTGTTGCGACCCAAATCGAGACTTTCCAGTGACGTCATCAGTTGGAATGATTCAGCTTCAATTGAACTGATCAAATTTCTCGACAAATCGAACACTTTCAGTGAAACATTTTTCGAGAAAATTGAATCCATTGATTTTCGATTGATTTCGGTGATTTCATTTCGCGATAAGTCGACACTTTGAGTCGAGTCGGGTAAGATGAAATTTGTTGTCAAGTCCTAGAGAACGATTTGTTGTGGGACGTCAAATAAAGAAAAATATTTTTTTCCTCAATAATAATTGACAGACACACTTATACCCTAAGCTAGGGTGTTTGGTTAAGTTTTTTTTTTGAATTTTTCTTTGAGTCTAACTAATTTTCTCCTGAAGATTTTGTTTTCTATAATGACTCTCCACATTTTCAGGTTGCAAATTATTTTCTTTTTTTTTTTTTTTTTTTTGAACTAAAATAAGTCAACTCATGGTTAGTGAAATTCTTAATTTCTAATTCGAACAAAATTTATTCAGTATCTTAAAAGAGTTTCTAAAACCAGTATACTTTTTAATGTTAGACTTTAAATTGGTCGAAGAGGCATTCCGAGTTAGTTTTATTTATAGGCAGATTGAAAATTTCACATGCTAAGTATCATTTTTAACTTTATCGTTAATTTTACTAAAATCTTGACAAGTTTTTAAACTTTACCGGTGACCCACCTGGTCATTTGCCTTGAATTGAAAAAAAAAGATCATTTCTCATCGCGACACAATTAAAAACAAACATTATTTTTTATTTTTTTGGATAAAACTAATGGAAATCAATGCCTTGTCCTTCCAAAATTTAGTTTTTAAGAAAAATAATAATAGCTATTGAATTTGAAGAAGAAAAAATGCTGATTCACTTCACACAAATGCATTACCTTGATATTTCTGTTGCTGCAGTCAACCACTTCAGAACGCTGACACAAGCAAGAATGTTCTGGAACACAGTCGGATGATGCGTCGTCGATAGGTTGTGATACGACAAATCCGTTCATCAAAGTTATTACAAGGATTAGAATAAAAAACATCTTCTTTTTCCTTTGATTACATATTCTAGGCAAGCACTCGAATTGTTTTGTTTTTCATACCAAGGCAACCTACAATCAGTATTTACATAGAAATGATTACTAATTCGTGTTATCAGTACAGTGTGTTATCAGATTAGATTTGAATTAAGGCTGATAGTTTTTATTTCTATTCAAATAATGAATCCTATAGACA
>LR051371.1:0-10311 GCA_900607525.1 Apocyclops royi
GATATCGATAAAGCACAAAAATTAAAAAGAATTAATGCTGAATTTTATTTCATGGCAATTCAAAAATTATTATAGCAAGTGACCTTTAAGAAAACTTTTAATATGGTTAAATTTGAATGTAAAATAGAAAATAAATTTTTAAAACTTTTAAATTATTTAGTCATGCACCTACTAACAAAAAATCTAAATTTTAAGGAAAGTTAATAATTTAAATCATCTGTCAAAAATAAGTATGATTTTTTATTGACTAAAAGCAATTTTTTGCAATATATTTTTTTGCAAAAAATATATGACAAGTGCAAAATTTGTTTGCTTTTTTCGGGCTAGCTTATCATTTCTAAAATCAGAACATTTTTATCACCAAATATTTTTATCATATACTTTACTGCACATGTTAATAAACATTTTATTACAACAATAATTTTTTACTATGAAATAATTTAGATTTTTGGGAATTTAGTTAGTTTACAAATGCAGTTAATCATATTTCTTGTTTACATAGTTGCTACAGTGGCAACTTGACATGATATTTAATTAAGTTTTTCATTGAATAATGTAAATTGATTATGGCATCTTTTTTTTCAAAATGAATTTGCATAAGTGGATGAAATCTGACTTGAAGGATGAGATACACATGGTTCAAAAAGATGGGGGGGGGGTGAAGGGTGATCATTCTCTCATTACCTGTTTGGAAAAAAAATTATATTGATTTTCATTTTTGATATTTAAGACCCTCTTTAATGAAACTAGAATAAGTACACATCTGAACTTGATCTCAATAGGAACATTTGAGATGACTTCTAGATTCCAATGGATCAAAAAAACAAAGCTATAAAGAGCTTAAGGTTTGCATATACACACATATATGTTTTGCTTAGTATCATTATCAACAAGAATAGAGTAATAATCTCAAGAATTCCTATTGAGTTCAAGTTTAATTGCACAATAATCTTTATTTTATTCAAGACAATCAAATAGATCAAAATTGAAGTTTTAAAATGACTCTATGACAATGAACACTGATTCCTCAATTGGCAAACAAGAATATTACAAACTGTGAAAATTCAGACTCGCAAACACACACAAAAAAATTAATAATCAGAATCTTGATAAAAAAAATTGTACATGAAATGTATTTGAATAAATTAGAAATGGAATAATTAGAAATTGCTAATTATTATTGATTAGGATAAATGTGGATATTGAAATTGATTATCTGGTTTATAATTATTGTTACCACAGGAAACTTTCCATGGGAAACATGAAATTTTTGGTAACCCCCCCTCCCCATGATTTGAACCCGTGTGTATTGTGAAGCAGTACCAACATCTGTGGGCCAAAAAATTTGGGTCGTATATAATGAAGTCAAAAAAGAAAACCACATCAGAGTGATGAGCGCTTGACGATGCCCTCTCATTATACGGTGGGAATTCCTCAGACTGCCCATTTATCTTTTCCTCATCAACAATTCAAAACAAAGAAAATCTCCAAAACAAACAAAAGTGGATATCTACATTACTCTACCGGTCTTGCAATTTTAGTGATGTGGGTAAATTTCACCAGATCTATGTGGCAATACTGAAAAAATAAACGCCATAAAAATTTCACTTTTGTGTCCAGAGAAGATGACCTGCAACATTATCGTTTCATTCTACTGTTTGGTGGGATTTCTGGCAACACTGTGAACCAAATGTATCAAGAGATTTTTGTGCGAATTTCATGCAGTGTTGCCAAAAAATTTTATTCAAATTTCCCCAAAATCTGAAAACAACCTTGTGTATTCTTTATAAGACCCTTTATAGACAAAAAAGTTGATAATTCCAATTTAAGGGAATTTTTCCAAACCTGGCAACTGTGGTTATATCCTATGTATGTAAATATGTATTGAATATAAAA
This sequence comes from Apocyclops royi, assembly GCA_900607525.1. Classification (NCBI taxonomy): domain Eukaryota; kingdom Metazoa; phylum Arthropoda; class Copepoda; order Cyclopoida; family Cyclopidae; genus Apocyclops; species Apocyclops royi. The sequence continues at coordinate 1,897 of LR051371.1, forward strand.
GTGATTTAAATTTTACTCAAAGTTAAAATTTCCTCATTTTGCGAATTCGTCCTACTGCAAATTCAGCAACAAACCTGTCCGGATCAAACCCTTTAACGTTTTAGGAAAGATGAAATATTACAAAGAATTTCAACGCTTCAAAAATGAAAAATTAACTTTTAAAATAATTCAATGAAATTCATCGTGCTGTGTTGGTACTTAGAATAGAATTAAAAATGAATAAAAATTCGAATTATTTTTCAATCAGATAAAAAATTCTCTCTGGAATTTGAACGTCTTTTATTGAGCATCAACCCCGGGTGTCATTTTGAAATGAAACCTCGTACTGAGACTGGATGTGGAATTTTGATTCACTGTGATAAATATCAAGGAATAATTCAATAAACTTTATTATGTTTTATAACCATTTGGTATCAATGGTTCAACCATGCTACGACGTCTAAGTTGTTTCATAAAAAATGAAAGAATTTTTTTCTTTCTCGAAAATTGGTCTAGCTTTTCACGGAAATCGAAGAGTCGAAGCTATGTCACTACAGTAAGAAATAATTTTGATTTCTCTTTAAATTTTTAGTCTAACTCTGTGTTATGTAATGATCATGAAATGGAAAAGAAAAGAAATATTTTTTTTTAAATCTTAAGACAGAATCGGTAATTTTTAATATCTGGTGAAATTTCAGTACTACTTCATTTTCTGAAAGTTACATAACTAATAATGATGTCTGTGTTCTTTTAATGAATTTTTATTTCTATTTGATATTGGCGAAGAATGTTTTTTTCCTCTTACAATCAATCGTAAACTCATCTTTTTATAATTTGCTTCGTTAAAACACATTAAGAATTAAAATTAGATTAATAATTACTTTTTATTTTATAAAATTGTTGTGTTTTGAATAACTTACTCTAAAAACAGAAATAGACGAAACTTACAATTTTGATTGATTCAACTTATCACACCTGTTATTCAGTTTTTGATCATCAGTAGTCAGTGTTAAAAATGAAATAAGACCTTATTCCACAACTAAGTATTATCGCAATGAAAAAAAGACAAAATTTTCTTTATCAACAAAACTGTTTAGCTTTTTAGTCGTAGCGTGTTTTTTTGTGAAATCAGTTTTATAACATTGATACCGGGCCAACATAAAAAACCTGACCATTCGAATCGGGTTTTCCATGTACTACCCTAGTCAGTGTTGCCACTTATGACATTTAAATTTCACCAGATGCTCAATTAAAAACCAGAGCATCTCTTGAAAACAGATTTTATATGGTTGATAATATAATTTGAGTTTTTTTAATTTCACCAAATCCGGCAACACCCAGGTGTGCTTCATTTTTTTCAGATTTCTTAAATGTTATTTTTGTTCCAATGTAAAATTTTCATGTGGACATGAATAATTATCCAAGTTAAATTTGATGCCCTTAGATTGAGGTATTGCGTTTAAGACTCGAGATCTCAAGATTCACCTGCAGAAAGCTCTCGTTAATACATATTTCAATCTTCACTGTAAATTATAAAAAGGGTTATTTAATGGGCCATATCTAATATTGTTGCAATCTCCTTGAAATGTAAAAATGTCGCAGTTTCAAATTGTAGCAAAAAATTTAAATGGGATTAGCTTTTGTTAAAAATGGTAACTAACCTAACCTAACCTAACCTAACCTAACCCTATTCTATGTTAGAAGCATTTATTTTTCTGCGACAATATAAGAAGAGCCGTTTTATCAAAAAAAAACTCTAAAATAAAGTTTGAAATTTAATATATTCTTTTCAAAATCGTCAACTTCTATTTGGTAACGATTTTTTTCACCTATTTGAAGCTTTCTATATGTTTTTCAGGTGTGCGCATTAAAGATAGACAGATATGCTGTTTTAGCCGTTGGCTTGACTTGATAACGCCCCCAGGGCTTCTTCCAAAGCACCTTATCTTCCCCTCCTATGTGTTAAATAACGAAAAGGTATGAACAGCATTTGCATAATTCGATTTTTTTTCCTGAAATTTAAAATACATCAGGGTTGCCAGAATTTTATCTCCAGGGCTCTTTTTCATTTTCTAGATGGAACGTCATACCGAATTTCACTTGTTTATTAGATGAAACTAGCAATAGCAACATATAACTAGCCTAGCTAAAGATATACATTTTTCTTTACTTATCTGTATTTCATATGACGTCACAAAAAACACTAACTATATTTTAATAGAATCAAATTTCATCTAATCTTTTTTTACCAAAACTATCTCCAATTTCATTCATCAAGGTATTCGAAATTATTGTTGAAGTAATTAACCTGGTTGTACCAAGGTACCTTGTTTTAAAATAACATTAAAAGTTGAATAATGACTTTTTCAAGTAAACTTCAAATAGATTTTTTTCTTGTAAAAATCTTTTCAAAAATATTTCTACTGTGATCTCAAAATATTTTATTTTAATTTATAAAATTATTTCTTATTGAATTAGAAATGAAAATAATAAAAGATAAAACAATAAAATGATCCATTAATTCCAATTGTCTTTTTTAATTGGATTTCTAAAACTGTAGAATGATCCAATGCAGATTCATTCAAATTTGAAATTGAAATAGTCAATTAATTGACTCAAAATGATTTGCTGAGTTTTTTTTATTTCAAATTTTAATTGGCAATCATTGTAACAGAAGAATCATATTTCTTAAACTTGATGAGGGGTGTTCCCAATTTGCCGAAATCTTTTCTTAATGTTCAACCCCCCCCTAGATAATAGAATGTGTATGTATATCTTAAAGGAATATAGATTTTCTCATTTCGCGACACATGAACTCGAGCTTGAGATTACCTTTGCAGAGCCCTAACTTTAAGAACAATTGATACTTCCTATTATAAAGATGAACTGATATAATATTATAATATAAATTTTATGAACTATGTAGAAATAACAATGTTTTTGCTATTGTATAATAATAAGTATTTTTAATGATTATTGATATTTTCATTGAATCCGATATGACGATTTATTTAAATAAAAAGACTACTTGAAAAAAATTCAGAAATTATTTTCAAGATGATTTGTAAAAATTGAATAAAAATATTTTTTAAAGAAAACAAATAAATTATTCATATTCGGTTTTCAAAAAAGATTTCTATCATTTTATATAAAAAAGTATCCTATAAATCAAATTTAATTTTTTTAAACCTAGACAGCTATTAGAATAATTTCCTCTTAAAATAAAAATTTCTTAAATTATTAATTTTTTATCTCAATTGTTTTAAGTGAATATCTTCAAAATGAATTTTAATTTTTTCGTGAAATTCTAAAAATAAAATTTAGGGAACTGGAACCGTATGCACAAAATTTCTTATAAAAATCTTATCAAAATTCCTATTTCTTACTAGTTGGTCTAAGATATCCAACGAGGCCATATTCATTTAGCTCAAGACAACATGGATAAAATTACCTTTTAAAGAAACGTCAAAAGACTTTATAAGAAATTTTGTGAATACCCACTCTGACTCTTAATATTTAACAATATCTAATATCCATTTAAATTAGATTGGATGATATGAGCCGAATTTTGCATCGAAGATTCTTAAGCTCCAAATTTAAAAAAAATGTCCCTTGACAAACAAAATTCAATTTTTATAACGTTCCGTTAAACGATTTTTTACATTTTCTGAAAATAATTTGTAAATTAGATTTCAGATTAAAATGAAAATTATTTGCGAATGAATGAAATCGATATTTTTTGTCAGTGATTTGTCAATAATACTTTTGTGTTTGTTTACAATTCTTTGAAATCTATGACACCTCTTTTCAACGTCAATTTTTTCGGGACAAAGAAATTTGGCAACACTGACATTAATTCTATCACCGGAAAATGGCGCAAATAAAATCAAGGGTCTACCTACTCTGATAAAATTTATCCTTCTTTCATGTTTAAATAACCCTAATTGATATAATTATATGTCAAACGTTTCATATTTTTTAAATTTCACAATTTAAATTTTTTAAATGACGCTATTAAAAAAACCACCATATTTGTTTAGATAAGAAATTTTAAGCGTGTGAATTAGTCCTAAAATCATTCATTGGCAAAAATGGTTCAGAAGGAAGAAATTCACATTTGTAAGTTTTTACAGTCATTTAAACCATATCGTAGTCTGTAAAATTCTTACTACATAATTTTTGTGTAAAATAATTATATTATGAGAATTTATTTAAAATCAATTCCTAAACAAAGCTTTTTCTCCAATTTGCCATTTTATGATAAAATTATTTTTTAAATTTAGATAAATTCTTACCAAAAGTTGGGATTCATTTCGTCAGATGAAATTCAAATTCTTGTTTTTTTAAAAAAACGCATGGATAAATATTATATTGTGGCTTAATTAATAACAAAGAAATTGACGTCGGAACACTTGGACGCTATTTTCAAACTAAAAGAAATTGTAAAATTTCCGGGAAAAAAAGAGAGTTGGAGTTCACCCAACATTGGCGCATGCCTTCATCCATCTAAACGGTCTTATGCTCCGCTATTCACCGTTGGAAGTTGTAATTGCTCCGAAAGAAAATAAAAGCGCCGTCGACGAATGTTCTAAATTACAACCCTCCTTTGCGACGCGCTTCACCGTTAAGTTCTCATCGCAACTCACGGAAATAGAATCAGCTGAACGTTGAGAAAATGTAACAAAATAAGAAAATAAAGAAAAAATAAGGAAAAAGTTTTCATGTAAACAAAGAAAAACTTTTTTGATCATTGAAAACAATGTCGTTTTTTAAGGAACAAATAATTAACTAACTATTTGTATTTATTTACTTTGAAAGTTTTTTCATAATCTTTTACCTGTAAAAAAAATTAAGTCATAAATTATATTGGTTATAAGCCAAACTTAGTTACTTTAATCAATTTATAAAAAATATATTAAGAGTAAAAATTTTAGAAATCCTTTCCATAAAAGCAATTTTGAAATGTTCTAACTTATTGAAAGTAGAAATTAATTACAAAACGGGACAGCTTACTTAAAATGTTAATAATTTCATTCAAGTCCTAAATCGATTCAAGTTTTGAAAAAGTTAGGTACCATGTTTTTTCAAATTGTCGCATTACCCACATTGTTGCAATGCAAATATGTCAAAAATTGAAAAGTTTTAAAATTTTATTTTTCTAACACTCAGCCCCCATTTAAACAATATTAGAATTGCACCAACTTTACATTGTGACAAACGGGAATTGCGACAGTATGAGACTTCATAAACTTTATTTAAAAATGAAAAAAAAATCAATTTTCTTAACTCATCATGTATTTTGGAATTACAAGGTTTAAAATAATTAAAAGATTCACACTTCAAAAATATATACAAACTTTGCAAAATCGACCCCACAAAATTAATTTTTGAATTGTCCAATTTTGACAATTTTTGAAAGTGGCTTCACACCTAATTTGCCATTTTTGGCTAAGAATTAAAAAATAGATAAGACTTCCATATGTGACAAATGAGGATGGAATTCTCTTTTTTTCATTCATTAATCTACAACCATTTAGAGTAATTTCATTACAGACGTTCTGAGTTTAAATAAATTTGAAAAATCATTGGTATCAAATACATTCATGAAATGTTTTGATAACTATGGAATCAAGATTTTATCCTGAAAACTGGATCAATTTTGTAAAATTAAAGAAAATTTTTGAATTCAAGCATGCACTTAAACGTGACATCTGTGTTGTGCTTGAAAGCACAGCTGGCAACCCTGTAATAAAAAATGGCTTCATTGATATCTTAAAGTGTGGTTTTTAATGAATTTTTAAAGATTTCAAAATGATTAAGTTTATTTTTTATCAACGCCTCTGTTAAAAATTAACCTATCTTAAGTGCTTACAACGTGAATAAGCTAGATATTTAGTAAGCATTTGTAAAAGAATTTCTATTTAACAGATAACATTTCACATATAAAGAGGCATAAGCTAAAAACAAGAAGATATTTTTGAAATTTCATTGGGACTTTGCATTTTTATTTATCAAATGGTATTACCTAGCAAACTATCAATGTATCAAAAGTTTTTTGTTATAAAAAAGCTGATTATAAAATACCGGATTTTAGTTAGTTAGGTTTCCGTTAAGATTTAGTGACTTTAATTAATAAATATAATTTCCTAGAAAATTAATATGTAAAATGTTTTTCAAAATTTAATATGCAGCATAAAATTTCTACGATATTGTGTTCATGAAATCAATGAAATTTTTTTTCCTTCTTCAAAATAATCAAAGAATATAGCTTATCATGAACGACACTGTAATGTTAATATAAAGCTTTTAATTATTTTTATTATAATATAATTATTTTATTGATTATTGTTGCTAAAAGAAAAAGGTAAGAAAATCGATTCAAAAAAAATTTGCATTATTTTTATATTCTTAAAAAAATCATTTGACACAATCCCTTTTTTCACATCGTGTCGAGTTTATTTTGTCGCAATGTGAAATTGTCACAATGTCATATTATCACAGGCAAAGTAAATGGGGGTCCCAGGTACGGGAAAAGCGACAATTTTTCACAACGGCAATTTGAGAATTGCGACAATCAGAAACTCGAGCAGCAGATCGACACCATCGTCGAAATTCTGTCGAAGTTTCTAAGAAGGAAATAAGAAATAAAAAATAAGCCGGTTCGATAATTAAGGGTTTATGAATAGCCCCCAATAGAATTAATTACAGTTGTAACACTTCATCTCTTTTTTATGGACATTTAGCCAGGAAATGAAATTTTGAAAACAGAAATGAAAATATTAAAGCCTTGAGGTTCGATTCATTCAAGTTTACATGCACAGTTGAGCTTGATTGAATTTAGCCTAACCAGTGCTGCCAGATTTGTCATCACTATTTCATCAAAAGTAATGGAAATTTCTGAAGTTTCATATAGTTAATAAAATTTAAGAAATTATAGGTAAATGATAAATGACGCAATGAAATTGCGACAATTTTAAATTGCGACGTAATAAAAATTCCAATTTTTGCATTCATCTCACATCTAAACTAAATTTTTTAAATAGAAATGTTTGTTTCGAGAGTTTTTGGGGAAAAAATGATTAAGACATTTTTGTATGCACCACTCCCTTAGTTTTATCAAGAATGTTTTTTACTTTCATTCTTTTTTTCTGTCTTTTCATTCTTTCATTCATTCATTCTTTCTTTCTTTCTTTCTTTCTTTCTTTCTTTCTTTCTTTCTTTCTTTCTTTCTTTCTTTCTTTCTTTCTTTATTTATTTATTTATTTATTTATTTATTTATTTATTTATTTCATTGTTTCTTTTTTCTTTGGTTCAATTTTTTTCTTTTTTCTTTTTTCTTTTCTTACTTTCCTAATTCTTGATAAGGTTTCCCCGCTACTCGTGTTGCCATTATATAAAGAACAAAAATAAGTGTGGCACGTTTAAATTTGTTCGACAAGTTATAATTTATATTCTTGTTATCTAAAATAAAATTCTCAATAATTCGTTGATTTTTACATAAAAATATCTCGTTTTGGGTTATTAGATGCATTGTTGCAACTTACATATAAACCTGAATGCTGTTATTACCAAATATCTATGTACAGTATTGCCAGAAACAATAATAAAATTCACCAGATCTGGCCACACTCAAGCAAACCTAGTAGCCTGGTGTGTATCACTGAAGTACATTTTTCGAACTAGCCAAGAACACTAAGTTAATAAAAAATAATTAACAAACAAAATGTAAAATCAGCTTGAAAAATTTACTTAGGAAAAAACGAAAGAAAAAGAGAAAAGGAAGAAAAGGAAGAAAGTATGAGAAAAGAAAGAAAATATTAGAAAAGAAAAAAGAAAAGAATAATTGGTGGACTAGTTAAGTACATAAGACGGATAAGATAAGTTAGGGGCGTGGTCTATTTCAACCAGGTGTGTTGTAAACTACGATGTACAGGATTGCCAGAAATATCAGCAAATTCCACCAAAAATAGAACAAAAAAATAAAATGTTCTCTTCTGATTCTTCTGTAGACACAAAAATTTCTTGTTCCAATTTTAAGGACTTCCACCAGATCTGGCAACACTGACGGTGTGTCCAAAAAGTAATATAATATTAAAGATAATTTTTTTTGGAAACATTCTGTAGCCAAAAAAACCCATGTAACAATTTTTGAAAAATAAAAACAACTTAACATGAAACACGCTATCTTATTTTGTTTTTTTATCGGATTATCATGATAATGCAAGTTCTTTGAAATGAGGTTGGAATGTTTTTTAATTATTTTAATGTTGAGTTAATGAATGAGAAATAAGTTTCAGCGTCTAATTTTCACTAAATTTTGATTTTTGGGGCGAATTCCATCTTATCTGGGAGCTATGTTCTTGTCTATTCTAGACCAGTATTGCCAGATATGTCATCAATATTTCACCAAAAACTGACCAAAACAATATAGATTCA
>LR051372.1:0-10292 GCA_900607525.1 Apocyclops royi
GCAAAATGGGTTTCCGCCAAAACCTAACATCCTGAAGCCGCCATTTTTTATGCCCGCGAAAATGCCTGTATATAAATGCTTGCTCTTGTCCAATAAAGTCAGTCACGGTTGGAACTTGTCTTTGATCTATCGACTAGAAGTCGTCTATACTATACAATCGAATACGAATATAGAGCAAAAAATAAAAACTGGGTCCTAAAATAAAGTAAATAAAAATAATTTAAACGAGAAAATATTATGAAAACGAAATCATGTTATTAAATCGTTCGCTCGCAGCTCTGTGGAACAGGAGCTCCGCTCACAATGCTGTTGGTGGTGGTCCTGTCCGTGACCATCGTTTATAATATCGGATATGTCAGTGTGGGACCGATGTAATCGATGCAACAACCGATTGGTTTTTCTGAGGTACTACATATGAAAATTATAAAAACTCATCGTCAATCACACGCATTTTTTTCCATGTTGGTTAGTCAATTATTAGCAAAAAAATACGTGGGATAATGGTCACGCATTTCGTCATTTCATTTAAATTGAAAAATGCCAAAAATGAAAAATCATTTACCCAGATATAACAAACGTTGATGCACGTCATCACGAGCACCACCATAAGCAGCGTTAAAATTAAGAGTTGGCTTAAGGCAATAACAAAAGGCCATTACCCCAAGCCCATCATTTCTCGGGTGTCGTGTTCCATCTAAATAATATTACACATATTTTTTACAATAATCCTTTAAAGATATAAAATTATACAATTATTTATTAATTATTTTTTATAATTACTTTAAATGTCGTCATTGTCGTCGTTGTCGTTGTTCTTGTGGTGAAGGGGGGTGGTGAATATGCTGTTGATGAAACAGGCACACAATACTGTTTCATTTCCCATGCCTGGAGACACATGGGATCCGACGATTGGGTTATGTAGCAAAGACAATATCCCAATCACTGACAATATGACCATTTTTGTGACATGGTCACGTAAAAAATAGTCTTAGACATAATTCAATTGCTTTATGATCCATTTTTTGTCTTTGAAATGCAAGTCAAAACTGCAACTTGCATCAATTTATATTTGCTGAATCAAACGATATTCTAATATCTGTCTTGTCATCAACTTCCTATATTTTTCCAACTCTAGAAAGTATTTTTAAAAATATTCAAACATCGTTAAAGTTTTTCAAAAAAGAATATCCATCATGCAATAATTAGTTTTGTTTATAGTTTAATCATTTTTACCTATTACGAAAAAAGAAATAAATTGTTGGTCGTGACCAAACCATAATTTCCTTTTTGTTCTTATCATCATTTCATCGACTAATCAGAAACTTGGTACATCCATCATTTGAAATATTTTTGTGCACCTCGTGTTATAAAGTTAATCAACTATTTAAAATTTGCAGTACAATACTTTAAGGCTTGATGGTCTAACAGAAAAAACAACATCAATAATTTCCACATTCTTTCCATTGAGCGTTTGAATCCTGAAAGAGGTTTACACCCCGAGTCACCAAATTGAAAGGTTCATGGACATTCTTGTACAAGCGACTGACCTCCGTGCAAATGCGAGTTGCTTGTTGTAAATGACAAAACCTTTCCTCATTAGGCATCAAGACCTCATTTTTTAATAAAATGCATTAAACAGTATGGTGGTGGCAATGGTGGTAAAGATGTTGGCAACGGAAAAGAAGAATAATGTATAGATACAGCGTCATAGAAAGAATCAGTATTTAGAGAAGAAGAACTGCCATGAGTATTGGAATAATAAACAGTGGAAGAAAGCAGCGTATAAAAAGGTTCAATTGCCGGTGGTGCTCCTACTGTTGCTGTTGCATCAGTGGCAGCAACAGGAGCAGCGACAACAGAAGCACAAGAAAATGTAGAAGATATAGGCGGTAAAATAGTATTGGTGGTAGTATTGTTAGTAGTAGTGGTGGTGGTGGTGGTAGTGATGGTAATATTGGAAGGCAAAGAATTTACAATAGGACAAGGTGAAACAGTTGTGAAAGGTCAAACAGAAACACGTGAATTGTTAGTAGCAGTCGTAGGCAAGATGGAAGATGCACGACGCTGTTGAAAAGATTATAGAGGCCTAATAATACAGTATTGAAAAAAAAGAGTGCTGCCAACACCCAACGCAAATGAAACAATAGCAATCAGAATGGAATGAGTGCCGATAAGCTCTACAGCATATTGATTAGTTTGAACGCAAAGCAATGTTGATTTCTCGCTCATCATCTAGGGTATAAAAACATTCCATTTTTAAAACTTTATTACGCCATTTACCATTTTCTAATAAAACACTTTATTCATGCTTAGGTAACGGGAAACATCATTAATCACCGCTACTGTCGTTGTTCATATAAATACCTCTGTCAAAATTGTTGTCGCCGTCGTCGCCGTCGCTGTTGTTATCGTTGTTACTTTTCTCATTTTTAAGGTATGTTGAAGAGTTGTCTAAAAACATTATTTAAACATAAAAACCAATTTTTGTACTTTTATATAAGTGTGGCGTGAAGTCCCCAAATTATCTACTGTTTATAGGTAAAAGGCGGTACCTTAGTCAAGGTATCTTTATCGATTTTATACCTCTGAACGTTTGTTGCCTTGCCCATTGGCGACCAGTTGCTGGCAACGACAACAATAACCAGTAGGACCAAAAATAGTTGAAGTCATTCACACCCAAGATGCCGATCGACCAATTCCAAATAATTCAAGAAGCTTCAGATGTTTATTTTCAGATAGTTTCGATAAGAATATTTTTCTTACAATGATTGTACAGTACTAAAGTGCATTTCCTTTTATAGATAGAGGGGTGGGGTTAACTTCTCCTCTAACTCACCTTGGCAATGGCTTTATGCAAATTCTGGGAATTTTGGATGACGTAAGTCTTCATCAAAGAACGTACGTTTGCAAATTTCAAGGATATTTTTTGTCTGTCTGAATATTTGAATGCATTCAATTACAGTGTGACTTAAAACTAACTTAAAACTAAAACGAATCAGGAGGGCAGAGGCAAATCAAAACATTAGTAAAATTACATTATTCTTATGACTAAGTTAGTACGTTTTAAACATAAATTTTCCTCGAGAGGCCTCTCGTGACAATAAGTATGCTTTTCTTTACAGTATTTACCGAATCAGAAAATCGGGTTTTGCATATATTGAATACCACATCTCCAACGTCATATTCCTTCTGAAGACGTCGAGTGAAGGCTACGACCTCCGTCAACCCTCGCCCATACTCTTTTGTACCGACAAGCTAGAACAAACGGCTTACTTAGTATCATTACATTTTTAAATATTCTTATGTCTGTGTGAATGTTACCTCATCCGATATGTAATAGTTATTTGACGCACGAAGATAATCTTCGGCATCATCCCAAAAATCTCCTGGGTCGTACTTTGCCTCGGCCAACGACAAAACCAAGAGAAGAGAAATATAGATATGAAACATTTTGAGCATCTCTGTTTTAGAAAGAATTAAAATAATTAATCATAATTATTTTGTTAGTTAAAGTTTCCTTCTTATGTTGTTTACATAATTCTTTAGTCGCCTAAGTTAACTTAAACAACATGGTTACACTCTGGATTACTCGGCTTCACAATCAAGCTGTTTTTCCTCTTGCTACCCGTGTCAGCAATACATTTATTTTGTTCAATTGCAACGAGGTCGTGCTAAATCCGAATTCGCAATTGTGTCTAGACGTTGGTCTCAAAATTAAACTGCCTCCTAATGTTTGCGGAAACATTGTTGCTGCTGATTTAAATCTAAAAACAAGTGTACGCGTGCAAGAAAAGCAACTTGAAAACCATCACAGTTACTGTCTTTAATTTTTCGGAAGAAACTAGTGTTATTCCGCTACATTCTAAAATTGCTATTCTTCAATTGCAGCCCAGATTTCAAGTTAGTCAACTTCAGTGCAGTCACAAAATGTAAACGTTTGACGATCTTCATTTTATACATAATATTGGTGAACCACTAACATTTAACGTGATATCTGGCCCCAGCAACAAAATTTGTCATTTACAACTAGTAAAAACTATTGTTTTACAATCTCACCAAATGTTACGCATTTCGACCAACCTTCAACTAACTGACTTACCCGAAAATTGTAGCCTTAAACTAAAATCTACATTGCCTACAATTTACAACAACCGATATTTTAATATTGTATGGCAAATCATTACCAGCAAAACAATTGGTGTATTGACGATATTAAATACATTAAAAATCCTATTACCCTTAAAAAACGTACTATTGTTGCCGATCTCCTTTGTCTAAATACATGATAAATTCTTGTCATGCAATTTTATTTAATACCTTTGCCCGCGGTTCTGAGTTCCTGACGGGTAGAGCGGCCGACAGCTCGTGGGGGTTTACCCCCACGAGCTGTCAGACAAAAGCGGCACCCGTCAGTAACTCAGAATCCCGGGCAGAGGTATTGTCTTTAACAAAAAATATATAAACGTACTTGATTAGTAATGAACTTTATATAAGCAAACAATTTCAAATAATTTACCACAACAAACATACTGTTGGCGGGCAACTAAACAAGTTAATGTAAAGGTTGCACCTTGAAATTTATGCTTGGCTATTTGATGCTAACTTACTCCTTGTAAAAAATAACCAAATTGCATGTTTTTTTAATTTTCTAAACTTACAACATAGCATTTTGATTACATGTTTTTACAGTATTGAAAAAAAGGTATATTAAACTCATTTTTTTATTTACAAATTTCAAAAACATTATTTTGTCATACTCTACAATGTTTGCAAGAATGTATTATTAAGCATTCCCTTAAACTGGTAAAGCTATTGAAAAATAAAATACAACGTTTACATCATATTAAAACTATTAAAACACATTTGACTATTAAAAACTAAATTGCAACAAAGGTTTCATGGTAACATTCAAAATTATAAATATTCAGTGTACATTCACAAGTTCATTTCAACGTATTCGTTTTTTATAAATTAAACTAAATTAAACCACAAAATGGATCTTCTTATGGATTCACAGGAATTTAAATTCGAGTGTCGTTTTTATGACCAAGGGGATGACACGACTCCCTACATTCCCTTGTACCTTACGGTAAGTTAACATTTTATACAAATATATACATTAATGCTTCATACATTTTATTATTATTTCTTATATTACATCATGGCAAATAATAAAAAATTTAAAAACTGTCGTTATGCTTGTCTACAGCAACATATACAGGGCGCTACTTCGCTAGACTTTTGAGCCCTCTCAAACCACAGGCCGTCATTCGGGCTCTAGGACTGTTGCGTCGAGCGATCTGCGACATTTTCCTGCTTCCCTATTCCCGGGCGAGACTAATGACGGTCTACAACTTCCCAGCCACGCCAAGCTCCCGCAGTTTTCTTGTGCGTCGCGTGGGAAGAAGTAATAACCTGCGAGTACATGAAGTACTCGCAGAATTCGACGAGATGGTCTCTTCAATTACTTTTCCACTCATGTGGTAATCTAGAAAAAGTAAGTAAAAATACAAATTAAATAAGAAATGTATACACAATTACAGTGCTGAGGTAATTGGGAAATGCTTTTTTTTGCTTTTTTTCTTAACATACTCATACTTGTGCAGGGTTCATGAACGAGATGACGTTGAGCCACGTTTTTTTTAATTCGGCGACGACCACATTATCTAAAAGTAAGTAAACCTCTGATTTTTTCAAACAGTATTTTTTGGTAGAAAAGACATTAATAATTTTATGCAAAAATATACACTTACCATACAAATTGTGGCCATTAATTTCCTTTTCATATTAATCGCAAAAAGATATTTCTTGTCAAATAAAAAATCAACCACGTCATTGAGCTGTAAAAAATAAACATTGCACTAGTAATTACAAATCCCTTGCATATATTTACCAGTTTTTAATTCTTAGGAAATTGTTCAACACCAGTTTATAATAACAACTGGAAATGTTCACTTGCCAAATTAAGACTGTTTAAAATATTATTTCTATATAAAAATGACAGCCTCATGTAGTTACGTAACATTTAACTTTGGGTTTTTTTTCAGATTATCAAGTTACCAAGGCCGCGAGTGAGCCACATTTGTTTTATGACGCAACGACTAATAAAAATTAATCTTTACTTGTACTTTTTGTACAAAAGACAAAAATAAATGTGTATGTTAAAACTGTATTTTATTTCAATCGCAACATATTTCTGCTCTACTTTGGTGTTTGTTCTTGCAACAAACGAAGTTGACGCTTTTTTTCTTGACAATAAGCGTATTGAGAATGCCACTCTTGCTTGAGTTGCTGCAATCGAAACTGCAAAGCAGTTTTTTCCGATTCATTTCTCTCATTAAGAAATTGAGTGTGAACAAGCCTAAAAAATAAAACTTAAGTTATTAGCACTTGTAATCAAAGTTCTTAATATTTTAACAAGCCTTTAAGTTAGGTGCTATACTTGTAAGGGCGTCTCACCCCACCTTTGGCATGAGATAAATTTAAATATTAAAAATCCATTAATGGTTTTATCCACCTTCTCATTTGACATTTAAAATAACACAACTTAATACCCATATGTTATTTAAATCATTGAATCAGACGTCTACAAAAAACCAGTTGCATAAAACATGTATTAAAAATGCATTACCACAAGTTTGTAAATAAATATCTAATACAGGTTAGCGAAATACCAGTTTTCATAACTTTTGCTTTGTAAGTCTTTACATCAGAAAATGCATGTAGACGCTAGCAGAAGGCGCTATCATGTATATAAATATTTCACACATCTTAATTGTAGTACATTCTGTAAATCCAAATTTTTGGTAAATGCCATTGACAATATTTTTAACTACACCTAATATACCTTGTGTTACATACTCAATTACATTAAAAATGTATAAAAAAGTTATCGCTTCCCTTGCTCATTACCCTCCCCCCATTCTATATAACATATTTTCCCGCCTCCTTTTTGTCTCAAGACTTTTACCTAAAAGTGAATACGCAACATTGTATTTACATGTGCCACATGGGTGTTTTTTCAATAGATAACACTCAGTGGAACAGTTACTATGACTCGCCTCCGCGATATTTGAACCACTTTATCGGCCTCATGAGAAGGAGATTTTGTCTAGAACGAAACCCCTGAGCCATGCGATAACCGGGTTATCAAACAGAAAAATAACCACACTATATAACTTTTGTAAATTTCTAGTTATATAAAACATATAAAGTTCATAAACATGTCATGTTTATAACATTATTTAAGTAATAAATAATGCGAGATATCAACACTATGTTATATTTATGGCATCCAAAAAATAATTATCTTTCTCTCACTTCGATGATTTATTAATCATTTTTTGAACTTACAAACAACCATCCAAACAAAAAAGTACAACATACAAACAACTGTACCACAAACAAAAAACAAAAATAGCATAAAAGTTTCTTTTAAAACAACAAGACAAAAAAACAATGCTTGTACTCATATATATTACATATAAAGATAATATATACATACTAAACTCTTGTTTTGTTTTATTTACTTTATATTAACTGTATGTATAATTTACATTTGAACATTTTTGAACAGTCAAAAAAAGGAGAGGGGGAAACATATCTCCCACCCTCAAAAAACTCACTATTGGATGGAGGTACTATATACTACTCCTGCTGCTGCTGCTGCTGTTGCTGCGGTTGTTGGTCCTGTCCGTGCTCCTCATTTGTAATAACAAGTACGTCAGCGTTGAACCAATGTAAATGATGCAACAATTGATTAGTTTTTCTGAGATACTACATTTGAAATTAAAAAAACTCGTCAATCACACGCATTTAGTTTTTTTCATTTTGGTCAGTCAATTATTAGCAAAAAAAGTACGTGGGATAATGGTTACGCATTTCATCATTTCATTAAAATTGAAAAATGCCAAAAATGAAAAATCGTTTACCCTGATATAACAAACATTGATGCACGTCATCACTGTTGCAGTTGCAGGGTTCTCTACGTCTACTCTCTTCAACAATTGCGTAATAAATGATCAAGAACAAACTTGTATCTATGACAGAAGTCACGTGACTGGATTATCTGGTGCCTAACCAGTAAATCGTAAATCCTTAGCGAAGGAACGTCACGTGATCTTAGTACGAGTAACTCAAAATCTCTTAGTAACTTTTAAACAGTAATAGTCTAAGTTCTTTAGAGAAACATTTACCAGAGTCCAGATAAATCAAAGATAGTTAGTAACTTAGACTCAGATGAAATGGTATCTTTAATAAGAATACTTTATAACGTATGACTTGGAAAGAACAATCCCAAAGAAAAGAATATTTTACTTACTTTTATTTAAGATTGTGATCTCGAAGACAAGTGAACATTCTAATCAAAAACCGAAAACATGTAACCTACGATTCTAGGTGCGGCAACGCAGGCCTAACATTCCTAGCTTTTAAAATGAATAAATTTCAATGTCACTTACTCATCATTTCCAATCAAATAATATCACAAAAACACACATACAGCAAATTTTCCGCCGTCTATCTTCTATAATGTACAAACTTAAAATGGTGAAATGATTAAATTAAATAAATGCTCAGAGCGAGCCAAGCTCTTTAATTAAACTGGGCGTAAACTAGTAATTGTAAACAAATATGAACTCAATGGTTCGGACCATAGAATTATCGGAATTATTTCGCCCCAGATTTCACAAATATTGAATGATAAGTGAACATTCATACGAATTTCGATTAGAAAGAAAACTATCTAAAAGGTGCGGCAACGCAGGCCTAACGTCCTATTTAACATTGAAAAAGATGAAAACTGAATCTGCACATTCTAATAAAAATCAAGTTTACACATACGTAGAAAACAGACAACTGGGAATTGAGATTAAAAACAAGCCATGGTGAAATTCAAATTGATATTAAAATATACGACGCTATTTCATTAAGTTACTAGTACAAGTAATAATCACTCTCGCAACCTCTCATTTTTATGATAGATTTCACACTCCCGGCCATTGAACTCTAAGAGCTCAATCACTGCTCACAATATAGTACATCGGGTCATTTGCTGCGTCAGCAACATACTTTCTCTTCTTCCTCACATTTAGTCTTTCAAGTTCAATGTCTTCAGTCTTTTCACTTTCCTTTTTGATTTGCTGAATCAACTGTAAACGCGATTGACGCAATTTCGGCCAGTAGTGTTTATAGCAAAAGTAGCCTAAACCACCAATGCTAATTGCCAGAAGGAGTAGGACCACTGCAGTTGTAATCCAGTGGGCTGAGTGCCTCATTTTGGACCAATGGTGTTGACAGAATTCGTCCAAAGATAACTGCATTAACTTGTGTTGCCCTGACAGTTGTTTTAGAGCGTTTTCTCCCTCTGACCAGTCAAACGTGAGGTGCACAAATGGGATTTCGCATCGAAAAAACACCCATGGCTCGCCTTCGACCTCAATCCCAGTCTCTGGAACAAATAAGATTTCGGGGGCAGATAGGCAGCAATGATCAGGCACAGTTTCTACATTCATACCAACTTTGATTTGTACAACAATTCGGGTAATATTGCTACAATCTAAATGAATTTCAGTTTCGGTGGGCAGAAAATGTCGGCGTGCTACCCTGTGCCTGGCATGAACAGTGCCCAGATAAAGCCTGCTCTCTTAGCCTCTGCTTGTAACCAATAATCGAGTGTCTAATAAAAACTCTTTTTATTGTTCAATTGGTATGTTTTTCACGAGCACTAACACCTATGCCAGTAAAGAATGAGTGAAGTTAATACCTCGGTGGGTGAAGACTGAAGAAATGTATTATTACTTTATTTATCAGTGGTTAAAATAGAACTGAACTGAATCTTAGAAATCAGACAACATGAAAACATCATTCATGATAAATCAAGGTTCTCTCATCGTGGGAACAATAAAACGAGACTATGAAAGAATGTTAAAATTAGGGATGACAACATACAATAAATATTATTTTTTACGGCATTATTATCTCAAGCACATGACATGAATGCTACACCTGACTTAATGGGTCTTAATTTTACATGACTTATCTCAGCCGGTGTTGTCCGGAGATGGTGTCGCGGTTGGTACTCTAAACTTTTCTACGTCGTAAATAAATTATTGCACCACGTTATGAAATTATTCTTGACAAGTTCAGACTTGTCCAAATCAGATCTAACCAGTACGGACTAAGACCAGGGCCTATTTGGTCTATTGGGTTAGAAACGAAAATAAGTGTCTTTAACTTGAATTTAATTCACAGCTTATCAAGAGTCCCAAAAATAAGAGTGAAGAGTTTACTTA
>LR051375.1:0-10260 GCA_900607525.1 Apocyclops royi
CTTTCTTTCTTTCTTTCTTTCTTTCTTTCTTTCTTTCTTTCTTTCTTTCTTTCTTTGTTTCTTTCTATGTCTATCTCTTTCTTTTCATCTTTTCATGCTAATTTCTCAACATCATGTACCTTTAGAAATACTTAGGTACTCAAATACCTTTCAAAAAGGTATCTCTTTCATTCTTCCTTTAGTCTTTTCTCTCTCTTTTTTTCATTTAGACGAATGTGGGGCAAAAATGAAATTGATTGAAAGGGTGACTTGACATGACTCCAATTGACTCGGTTGTCATTTCCTTCTGATCAAATCAAAGACAAACAAATAAATGGAAAAGAAACTTAGAAAATAAAGATATAAAAAAACAAGAAAAGTTACATAGATATATAAAGTTCATTATTATATGAATAATAGAGAAAATACAAGGAAAGACAAAAGAATATAGAAATGAGAATGGTTAAAGATACACATAGATAATTAATACATAGAAGCAAAAACAGAAAATAGTTAAAAGAAAGATCAAATATATACAAAGAGAGAGATAGAATAAATGTAGACGGGTTATGAAAGTATGAGTTTGCATGAAAGATTAAGAAAGGAAGTGGGAAAAGAAAATTCGTAAACAGGAAAATAGAAAAAAGAAAAGAAGAAAAGAGAAAGAAAAAGAGAATAAGAAAAGAAAAGAAAAGAAAGAAACAAAAAGTATTACCAATCAAAGTTAATAAGTATTTTTTAAATTTTATTAAGCCATTAACTTTTTATAAGAAACATGTTGTATTACTTAATTGTTATAAAAATTTTCAACTCACAGAATTCATTTGATATATCGATAAAAATTACATTTGAGCTTCAAGAAAAAAAGATTATCAATTACCGAAAAAAGTTAATTTTTAATTACATTTCGAATCAAGTCTAATAAACGGTTCATTATAAATAAATAGATTAAAAAAAAAGATAACCAAAAATTATAAATTCGTTTATAACATCTCTCTGAAGTCAGAAATTGTTTTTCGCGAAAAGGCATGGCCGCAGTAATTGCATGATGCTTCATAAATGAAAAGTAATAAATTCAAGGCGGGGCTTGATATCAAATTCACTTTTAAACTACAATGAAAAATCAATTTCAAGTCAGATTAGTTTTTACAACACAGCACACCTCCGTCATTTTAAGAATGCCGGTATTCCCATATCTGGTGGAATTACATAGGACAAAAACTTCGAAACTCTAAAGGCTAACAGATGATGAAATATTTTTTGTTGAAATTTCTGGCAGCACTTATAAATGCATCAACCAATTAGTCAACCCAGAAAATTTTCCAAAATTTTCCCCAAAATTTTCCCCAAAATTTTAACTGATCGAATTTTTATCTAAAATTCCACCAAAAAAACTGCTACCGAAATAATTTCTTTGTTTTTTACATATAGTTAAAAAGAACATAAATAATGTTTTTGATGCTCATGTTTTAAGCTTTTTAAGCAAACGACCTAACTTAAATTTATTTTGATTTTATTTTTAAAATTTTTTTATTATTACTTATTGATGAAATGAGACCGTAAGTGCTGCCAAGAATAACGCTTTAATTTCTCCAAAAATCAAAATAAACTATTACACTGTTAAGATTCCAAATTATCTTGAGTTTCTAAATTTCACCAAGCTCTGGCAGCACTGAGAACCGTTTTCCTTTTATTTCTATTTTTACAATGACCCAAATTTTCTAAGTGAAAAAAAATTCTTAATTTGAAACATTTTATCTATTAAATGACACCGCATAAAAGAAAAGAGGCTTGAGCAAACAAATTTTACAATTTTAGGTTTTGGGGTCAATTCGATAAATTGTAGAATATTTTCATTGGACAATTTTACTGACTACATAGTTGCATAGTTGTAAATAAATGTATTGGTGTTTTATTGATTTGATAACAATTTTTTACAAGTTGTTTCTATCTTAGTTTTTTTTATACAAGACATTAGTATTTGTAAGATCAGCCCCATGGCGAAAAAGTCATCTCCAATCAAATTTTTTTTGCCTGTCATTGTGAGTAACTAGAAATTGAATTTGTGACAACATCAGTGACCCACTTTAAATTGCAAATATTAGACTCTAACTTTTATCTAAATTGTATAAAGGTAGGCGGGGTTAAGATTTCCTAGCCCGGGCTGGCCTGGGCTCATTGAGGGATCAGCCCGACACGTTAAAAGTAAAAAGTCTAAGTCCGAGCCAGCACTTCGTTCCGAAGCGGCTCGCATCCATCTTTAACTTAATCTCGTTTATTTTTATTTTGGCGAGTGTTCTCAAAATTTCTTAGAAAATTCTCACAAATTCTTTTTACAACTGTTAAGTTATCATAAGAAATTAGAAATTGTTCATTAAGCGTCTAAGATAATCAATTAAAATTTTATCATTTCTTAGGATATTCCTAAGAAATCTTGTGAATAATATCCTATATATTATACCAACAGACATATCTATTCTACAAATATCTCTAAAAATTTATAATCTTATCTTCATGAAAACTCGACAGTTTGAATTTTGTTGCAATTGCATATTGTCGAAATGTCAAATTGTCATTTTCCCAAATCGTCATGACAGGGTACCCCAAACAGGGCTGAGGGTTCGACCCTGGTTTCTCAAAGTCTGCATTTTTGACATTTTGAATTTTTGAATTGGTGACAACTTCACATTGCGACAACTTGGAAAAAGCATCAATTCAAGACATGACCTAAAAGCTTTTGTACTTTTTGATTACAGACAATGTTTATGTTTTTTTTTTCAATTTTTATTTCTTTCTGAGAAACTTTTATCTTGTGAAATTTTTCTTTGAGATTTGACACTTTGTTAGAAGTTATTTTAGTGGTGTCAAGTGCACACCACAAGGGGGGAGGAGCAAGAGAACATACCTCTCCATTATTTATATATTAATTTTATCCATGTTTTAAATTCTACTTCTAGGTATGTATTCAACTGGGATCACTATTAACAGATCTGATGGAATCCAACTTTATCTGAAGGATAGCACAGACACCATTTTGGTGGAAAAAAATGAAATTTTTGGCAACATTCTATATGAGAATCAATTTTTTTTACTGTGAACAACTATGACCCCCTTCCCATAAAAAAGGAAAAAACCTCCACCCTCCCCCGAACACGGACCCAAGTTAATGAGTACCTTTAAACTACTTGAAACCTCAACCACCATTTGGACCTCTAACCTCTACAGAGATAAAGAAATCTTTGTTTGTGATTGAAAAGGTCGAAGCACACGTGATTTATTTCATTATGTTTCTATGTTGGGAGAAATTTCGAACATTTTGTTCATTTTTGTGTGGTCGAGCTCTCAGAACATCGCTATGTATGTAGTTCCAAAACAGTTAGATATAAAATTTTATACAAAAGGAATATTTTAAGGAGTATATTTGCCCCGGGCAGGGTCTGTTGCTGGTAGGAGGCCCCCTTCAGGATAAGATATAAAATAGGATAGGTCAGGTCTAAAAAATATCTAAATGTCATATAGAGACAATTTGAGCGCGCGACAGCACGTGATTCTCGACTACGTGAAAAAGTTATCGACACAGTTCCGAAAAAAAATACATCAAGTGTAGATATCCCCAAATTCTCTTTTGAAGAACGGTCCCGATTTCACGCTAACGCTTTTAAAAATATTTTGTCTTATGAGATGAAACAATGCAGTTTGTAAAATGGATTTTTTTTGACACATTTAATTTCACAATCACTAATTTTTTTTTTCACGCTGGCAAGTTATGTGTATCACTCAAAAATTTTTTATTAAATTAGATGAATTATTTGAAGTTTTTTTAACTTGTGAAATTTGTTACAGCAAATGGTTAAAAATATTGGAAATTGGGGCCTATTAATTAAAGAAAGATAACATCCAACTTGTAAAATAATGGCCCCATGTAAGAACGAGATTTTGAAAAATTAGCCCAAAAACTGAAAAAGATTTTTTTGACTTGAGTCAAAGCTTCGATCTGATATGATTCAAAACTTTTATTTTTCTTTTTTGAAAAAAAAATTGCATTACAAAAAAAATTAAGAAAAATTAAAGAACTTACACAAGGCGTCTAATTTACAACAATAAATATCAGTTAATTTAATTAATTAATTAAATTAATAATTATTAGGGTAAATTAAAGAAGATAAAGATGGATAAAGATGCAATTCTTGGGTAGAGGCTCATAGTCAGGACTTAGGAAACTAAAATACTAACCACTTAACCACCCTTCCCTCCTTTTTTATCTAAATAAAAATATTTGACATTTATTTATTTACCGATAAGCAACATGACTGAACATATCTTAAAGTAATGACGATTCATTCACTATAACACGTTGACTAGATTTGGTGGAATTTCCTGATCATAATTTTGTGATTCAAGCAAGTGTTGTCCTATCTGGTGGAATCCCTTAAAACTGAAAGTAGACACTTAAATGTTTTGATAGGAAAGCGAATTTAGAATATAGTATTTTGTTTTGATCTTTGGTGAAATATTAGGATATTTCTGGCAGCACTGTCGGTAGCTTTTGCTTAAAAGATCACTAGTGATGCCTCGCGTAACTAATTTCAGTTTTTCAGCCGACAAACTTGATTCATAGATATCTATAGTTTAACCGAATAGCAATCTTTCAGTGTACTTTGATGTCCAATTAATATCTCCAATCAATCGAGAATCTGGCTCAAAAAATATATTTAAGTGTAAACTAGACTAGTCAGATTGATAAATATTTCGTCCGTTTCATATTGTCGCTATTCCCATATTGTTGCAGAAGAAAATTGTCACATTTCCCGTATCGTTACAACGGGGTCCCCGACGCTAAGGGCTGGGGGGGGGTCAGTAAAAATACTATTATTTAGGTTAGGTTTACATTAAATAAAACAATCTAAAAATATTGGCTAGGATATGATTTTAATCCTTAAAATCTAAAAAAAAAATATTTTTCTAAAATTTCAATATCGACAATTTTACATTGCAACCATTTGAAATATGACGAGAAACTATGACAAGACAGTCTTTACTCACAAATGATTTTTTTGACACATAACAAGCTTGAATCATGCACACATAGACATACATATATTTTTACATACATATATACAAATGTTGATTTTTTATTGTCAGAATAATTTGACCATATTCATTTAAGTATCATGTTTGCGGCTTTAAGATCAAAATCTTGACATTTAAGACACCGTTAGTAACCAAGGTCCAGGTTTTAGCAATGAGTTTCATTGCTATTGTAAAAAATGTCTTAAAAAATAACTGAAACGTGTTGGCTTAAAGTATTTTTAAAGTTCATTTGTGTAATGAACTTTTTTTTCAACCTTTTACTGTGGGGAGGTCATATTTCAAATTGTCACAATGTCAAATTATCATAAAATCGAAAATTAAAAAACTTTTATAACCTAACCTAACCAATATTATTGGTACAGTTACAGTTATTTGCACTTGGGAGGGGGGGCACCAAAATACCCATTGCGGCAATTCAAAAGTGCGACAATATGAGTATTGCGACGATACGCAATCGCTCCTTTGTTAATGGACATCTGTCATAAATGCTTTTTATGTAAATGAATAAACAAATTTGTCTTAAGAACCTGATGCTTCAAAATATCGTTTCAAAAAAATTTAATTATATAATAAAAATGTACAATATAAAAAAATCATTAAATGAATCCTTAATCATACTTAAAATTTAGATCATAATCAAGAATGTTTTTTAAGGAATGGTTCTAACTTTCCCAAAACTTTAAACTTCTTTTCAAAAAGTTAGCTGCCGTCACACAAAATTGCAAAGTTTCATTTTGACAGTCAGAATTTTGATGGAAATTTCGTTTTTAATCCAGTCGTGCTTGTGAAATGTGAAGAGATATTTTTTTGTTTGTGCAACAGTAGTCAATGTTATAAAAAATTACGATCGTATTTTAAGATTAAGTTGTCCCCCTTCATTAAAAAAGAAAAATTTTAGTTACTTATAAAAAGGTCCAACTTTTTAATTGTAACTCGTATAATACGATCGTAATTTGTTTATAACATTGACTGCTCGTTAGACTTAAATTTTAATTCGCTCGACGGAACGGTTACGTGACCGAGGCTTTAGTTAGTAAATAAAATAAAGCTAAAGTCACAACCATTGTGTTGAGTGCACGAAACTATTAGTCTAGCTTGTTGTATTAATACAAAGATATTTTTGTATTTGTGCAACTGGTTAGACTTGAAGTTTCGTGTGTTCAATGCAAAGTTAATGTGACCGAGGCTTTAAATTAAATTTTTTATTCTATTTTATGAGCAATAATATATTCAGAGGAGTCAATAGCTTTGGCTTATAGAGTAGCTCAGTGTGATAAAATTAGCTTTATTTGTTTGCTACAAGGTCACACTGAACTTATTGAGATGTTAGTTATCTTAAAATAAGTCATGCTAGATATAAAGCAATTTTTTCTGAATCATTGGAGTTTATGTACGAAGCTCAGAATCAACTGGAATTTAGATAGAAATTCTGGTCGCTCTGTTAATCACCAGTTTTGTAGTTCAAAACAAACTTTTACAATGTAAAAAAATAATAAAAGAGCAAAAATATCAAACTGGAATAACCAGTTCGTTAATGGCTGAAAAGATACTTTGCAAATGATTTGGAGCTTACTGACACCTACGATAAAGTTGCTATACCGCAAAATTCGAAGTATGAACTATTGAGTCTTAATGGGAGACAAAATATTTATTGAGAGTTTGGTGAAATTTTGATGATATTTCTTGCAGCAATGACCAGTGCAAAAATATCTTCAAAATTTAACAAATATGAGTAAATTTT
This sequence comes from Apocyclops royi, assembly GCA_900607525.1. Classification (NCBI taxonomy): domain Eukaryota; kingdom Metazoa; phylum Arthropoda; class Copepoda; order Cyclopoida; family Cyclopidae; genus Apocyclops; species Apocyclops royi. Next base: position 6,812 of record LR051375.1, read on the forward strand.
GTAATTTTCAAATTTCAGAGATTAACGAATTCTTTGTATCAGTAAAAAATAATAAATATTTCAAATAGGTGTTATCAGATCTGTTGAAATTCCCCCAAAATTTCATTTTTGTTTTGTTTTGGTGGAATTCTTCTTACTTTTCTGGCAGCACTTCGAACACATTTCTAGAAATATAAAATTGTGTGATTTTAAAAGTCGCAATTTTCCAAATTAGTCGACCCATTAAACTGTCAAAAAAATTTTAATGATTTTTTAAAATGACTGACACAGATTTGGGGTAATACCTAAAGTCGTTAGGACTTTTCTGGCAACACTGCCTGGTAGCGTAAAAACTAAGAAACAAAATTCTTTAATTTTCTTTCAAAACAAACAATAAATTGTTTCACAGTCTTTTTAAGATTGAGTATAATTCATCTTTCAAAAAAAAACGTTTTTTTTTGTGAAAATTTTTCTCAAATTTTGGTTGTTTTGAATTCCAACCAGTAAGATAAAAATCACTAGGTGTAAAATGACAAAAAAAATTTTTCATCATAACTTTTTTGCTGAACCCTTCTGCCAGAAATGTTGCTTAAATTTCACCAAATAAAATATTTTGCTACATTTCATACCCCTTTAGGAGACTTCGTTTCAAGATTTAAATATATAATTCCAGAATGATATCAATGATTACATTGTACTAATTATATTATTCAGAATTCAAAAATTATCTTCAGTAATATTCCACCAAAATCTGGCAGCGCTGATAATTGCTTATTCTAAAGCCTCACTTTTGTTGTAGAACATTTTCTCTTGTCAAGAAAAAATTTGGGAACTTGCGTCAAAAATTTTTTTGTCCAAAAATGTTTTGACCATTTAGGGTTAAAATATTTTAGATGTTTTCTTTACATTAATTATTGAATATAAATCAAGTTTTATTACGTGTACATAAACTACTTAAATATGAATCATTTATTGAATGGTTTAAATATATTTTTATCTATACTTAAATAGTTATAATAATATTCTTTTAAAGTTATGATCTAACTTATTGTTTATTCTGAATTAGAACTTCGCTGTTTTTTTCTCTCTCTCATCTTTCTTTGTTTCTTTCATTCTTTCTCGTTTTTTTTTCTTCCTATCTTCTCTCTAGTATATTTCTTTCTCTCTCTTTTTTTTCTTGTTCTTTTCTCTAATATATTATTTTCTCTTTCTTTCTTTACTTCCTTTTTCTCCTTTTTTATGTATGAAACTTAAGCAGACATAAAAAATGAAATAAATTTGAAGCATTAGTTTCGAACGAAGTGCTACTTTAAGTGCATTTTACCACGAAATTCATTTTTCTGCATTAGAGTGTCAATAAGACGGCACGATTTAATGAAGCTAAGATATCTTCGGGCAGATTTGATTTTTTTTTCCTCGTAGATTTAAAGAGAAATTTCATATTGTCGCAATTTAATATGTCAAAATGTGTGTCTTTTTGTTTCATGCCGAGCAAGCAGCCGGGTCGTATACCCCCGGCGGGGGGCTAGGTCAAATAATATAGTTTTGGTTGGGATAGTTTACTGAGTGTTAAAAAGTTTTCAATTTGTGACATTTTAACATTGCGACAATATGTGAAATGCGACTATTTGAAATATGACGAAATACAAAAACAACCAATGGAATAACTTGATGCAAAATTTTGTTCTTCGAAAAAAAGATTTATCTAGATTTTGTACTCAAATATTCATTCGTCTTTCTATAGGTAAGGCGTTCACTTGTGTAGAGATATGCTACGATGTACTCGAGTCGAGACTGAACTATTTTCCATTAGGGTATCGGTGTTAATATATACCTATACAAGAGGTGCTAATTTTTCATTATTAACTAAGTTTAACTACCAAACTATGTAATAGTGCAGTATTGCCAGAAATGTAATAAGAATTTCACCAAAATGTGAGGAAAATATTTCATCATCTTTAATAAGCACAAATGGCTAATTTTTCAGAGAATTCCACCAAATTTGGCAACGCTGTCTTTTGCTACTAAAGTTACTAAAATCCACGACTACAAACAAGATTTAAGTTTTTCTTAAGAACCCACCCCAAATCGTGAAATTTTTAAGAATCATTAATCTTCTGCTAAATTTAAAAGTTGAATTGAGTTCACGAATTTTTTTACGAGTTTGTCCGTAGTGATGATAGGTGACCAGTTGTAGTCAGAACTTTAGATCGTTATAAAGTTGTTATTGGAGTTTGCTCCGGGCTTGAAGGAGCAAGACACAAGCGTACAGAGTTCAGTAATGATTAGATTGAAAAAAAAGAATTATTTTTGAAACTTGGTGGAAGAATACCGACTCTAAGCTGACTTATCGTAGCTTATCTTGATGTTATCTTGAAAGTAAGACCAGTTTAGACAGCATGCTTTCACAAGAGATTGAGATATTGATAAATCATATCATAAACAAAAAAGCTTGTGCATTTTTGAATGAAACAAAAGTGAAATAAAACGACTCGAACTAACTGGCTTTCTCAAATTAATGATCTGTAGTCAATGTTATAAAAGTTATTTTACACGAAAATTCACGTTACAATTGAAAAGCTGGACCATTTTATAAGTAACTACATTTTATCTTTGTTATTGAACTGAGACAACTTAGTCGAAATGTACGATCGTTATTTTTTGTAACATTGGTATCTGGTTTTATTGCGATGGAATAAAACTGGCAACATTGAGCATCGATTATTCAGTGGCCAAGTCTTTGGAAGTGGATGGATCATTTGTTGAAGAAGTAAAGGTGCCAATTACAGTGACTCAGGTGGTCAGATATATAGAGAAAAAAAATAATAAAGAAAAAAAAGAAAAAAACAGACACAAAAAATGAGAAAGAAAGAATGAAAGAGAGAGAGAGAGAGCGTGAGAGAGGAAGAGAGAGAGTGGGATAGAGAAAAGGAGAGTGTGAGAGAGAAGGAGAGAGAAAGAGAAAGAGAACTAAAGATTAAGTAATAGACCGAAAAAGAAAGGAATAAAAGAAAAAAGCAAATTAAAGAAAAAAATAACTATTAACTTAGTAACAAACAAAGCAAAGAGTATTCATAAAATCGGTGTTTTGGCGCCAAAATTTAGTACATCAAAATTTCCTCAGATTTTTTTTTTATTTGTTTTTTTGCAAAAAATTTGTTTAAAATGTGATTTCGCAGAATATTGGTAAATTTTACTCGCAGAACTCGGGGAAATCTTACAACACTTAGAGTCTGAATTATGTATAATGAAAATTAATTTTAGTTACTAAAAATAGTTACCTAATTCCTATATATCGATTAATTAACATATCTTTTATTAGAAAACATTATATATATACATATAAATTTTACCGATTTTGTTTCGATGATACGAGGCCCCATCGAGGATTTAGGTAGTTCTATAAAACAAGCGAGTTTCCAAGAATCAGGGTATTATCCCGTGTTGCCTAATTTAGTGGAATTTGTAAA
>LR051376.1:0-10272 GCA_900607525.1 Apocyclops royi
AAATAACAGGAGAAAGACATAGAGATAAGGGTGAAGAGCCCTGGTACACTGAGGAATGGCGAACATTGGTTCCAGGAGCAAAATATTAAACTTTTTGAAATGTGACGGTTAAGCACTATGGTTGGTGTCTCTATGGTCACTATTTGCCAAAAAGTGTTGTGGTCACATGCACTATGGTTGGTGTCTCTGTGGCAAAAAGTGTGAACTTTGGCAAGCAATTAAAGCAATGGCTAGGTGGTTACAAACAGCAATTATGTGTGCAGCATGAAACAGCTAAGTGAGCTGTAACCATGATAGTTATAATAAATGATGTTTTTGGCAGCCAAGGGTCTTTTATTAAAGTTTATGTAGTAAAGTTATAAAATATGAGATTCAAATCGCAAAGTGGATAAGAATTGTTATGTTTTTGATTTTACTATTTTTATATTAGATTTTTAAAGTTTTGCTAATTTTTTTTTTGAAAAAAATGAAAAGGTGGCTTAAGGTCAGAAAGGGGTGGCATAAGGCCCTAAAAAAATTGGGTGGCTTAAGGCCCTAAAAACATGATACAATGCGAATCTTTAAAAAAAATTATGTACAATGGGCGATTTTCCTATCTACAACAGCTAAACGTTACTATGTAAAAATGGTTAAGTTAAAAATGATGAGTCCTAAACCTTATGCACACATAATCTTACTTGATAAAAAATAACTCCTAGTGAGTTTGCTCTTGCTTGAGGGCATCATTCTTTGTCTTTGTCGTTGTCGTTGTCCAGATCCAGATGCACCGACTTAAGGCTGGTGAAGTCATCAGGTGAAGGTGGCTTGACATTGCTCACATTGGGTGTGTGAGGCTTGTCAAAGCCGTAGTATTTGGCGGAAAAGGTGTTAATGTCATCGTCAAATACAATAATGCAGGTCGTTTCGGGTTGGCCGTTGAAACTGTTGCGGTCCAATGAACATTGGACAGTTGTGGGCTCAAGACCGGCCCTGGTATAGTGAAGGTGTCTGGTACTATACCAATGTGGTCTCAGTTGATAAATTAATTCCTCATTGCACGGTTATTGTCTCAGCTCCTTTGCACTCAACACTTCCTAAGGCATACTCAAGTGTGACATGTGTCCTTAGTCTAGGCAGCCTAGGTCATGTTCTTTAAGAGGAAGAAGTTGCTTGGATGAAAAATTGAAGAAAATTTGAGTGCCTCTGTGGTGTGGGAGAAGAGAAGAGGTGAAGATGGAGAATTAGTGGCATGTAAGCTTCTCATTATGCAAGTTTGCGTCAATTTTCACGCTGTAGTGATCTGTGTCAGTATCCACAAGGCGCTTGTATTTTTCCCAATTCTCTGGCATGTAGAAGTGGTCAGCGATGAGCTGGGTCACCCTCCACGGCATAGGTCCATGTTCTGGCTTGTAGTCTACTTCAAAATTGAGGTATCTGGCTAGGCCAAATACCTTGGCACACATGGTGTCTCGCATGCCTTTCAGGCAGGTGTCCAGTCAGTCAAGACAACCAACCTTAACCTCCTGATAGAGTCCCTTTGAGGTGGAAGAGGTGATGAACTCTACTAGGGTGAGGGCTTGCACCACCGAAAGTGGAAAGATTGATTTTTGTGGCACAAAATATTTCGAAGCTGGCGACATTGACTTTATACCTCGAATAATAATGATGTCGTGATGTTTTTGTTCGTCTGCTGCCTGGGCGGAGAAGGTTTGTCATTTTTTGGATGACGTCTGTCACAGTGGTTGCAGACTGGCATCTCCACCGGTTTCTTCGTCTGAAGCACTTTGGGTGCTCAAGGTGAAAAAGGGTGACAGGCGGTGGAGTCGCATGCCTTGGTGTGGTGCATGGGGCACCCTGAAAGTCTGTAGATGTTAGGGGCATCGGTGTTGGCATCAGGTTCTTTGTGGATGGTGTCAAGAGAAGATGCCAGATGGTCGTGGTTCCATTGGGGGAGAGCCGGGTGAATACCCTTGCATTGAGGGCACTGAACACAAGCTTCAGTGAGGGCATGAGGTGCAGAGCAAAAATTGCATTTCAACAGAGCAAACACTGAAAGAAAGGAAAGTTTGATTTGGTAATGCAACATGAAAAAAAATTTACGATTACTGACTGAAAACCTAGTGAGATATCACAAAAATGCAAATTCAAGTGAATATGCGACATTACTAATTACTATTATATCTCATTCAGTCAAAAGACAAAAAGGGCATTTTGATGAGAGAAACGCCGTTGGGAGAAATGAGTGCATGTGAGCTAGGGCCCAAGTTGCACGCGAAAAAAAATTTATTACCCAAAAGCTGATGGAGAGTGGAGACATGAGCACGTAGTGGCATGCGCTCGACAGTAGATTTAATTTTGTGTGCAATTTAAATCTACCATCTGCATTTCACATGCCTGGGGCCCAGGCGTGAAGCTGGGGATGGTGTGCCAGCCTCTCATGAAATGCCACAGGCCCAGATTGTACAAAGATGGTGCCACAGGAGGGGTTGTTCTCGAGGTGGTTGGACAACCTCTCATACAGGTGCAGTGGACCTGGCGAAAGCCAGCACGTTGCCTGGATGTAGATGATCGGGACAGGCTCTGGCCATCCTGGGATAATTTGAAGATTAGGTGGCGAAGGAGGCTGTTCATCTTCAGCTGCCAAAGCAGAGATGGGGATGTCAGAAGTGATGACGGGCAGCCAACTGGTACCGGGCCACCCAGTGTACCAGCTGGTAAAAGATGCCCATGTGGGTGAAGAAGATGAAGGGAAAGATGTGGGAAGCCCTGTTCCGGAAATGCTGAGCCAGGTTGAAGAAGTACTCTTTGGACTGGAGAGCTTCCATCGACCCTAAAGCCATCATTGACATCAGAACTGTGGGCTCTGATGGAAAATCCGACTGACTCAGCTCGGAATGGGTGATTCTGAACCAGACCAGGATTGTGTTGAAGGTAGGACAGAGAGGAGGAGGAGTTGCTTGTGGCTTCCTAGGGTCCCTAGAATCCAACGGAGGTGTTGGAGGCAGGTGTTCACAGGCCTGGAGAAGATGATTAGGAATCTGATGATGATTAGGTTGAGATGAGAAGGGAAGAGGAGCAGGATTTGGAGGTTCCCACTGGATGAAGGGCCAGCGGGGACCGGAAGGTTGAGGGCCCTGTCCAGGGGAGGAGAGTTGGACAGGGTGTGCGCCATGTTGCAATCCATGGGTGCTTCAGCATCGGCATCCGTGTCGTCTGCACTTTGAGGGCCATGGTCTTGCGGCCGCTCATCAGTGACAAGGGGGCGCAGCTCATCATCATCAGAGTTGCTCTCAAATATTTGCCTAGGAGGAAGAGTGGGGATAGGGCAAAAGAGGAACTGCGAGGGTGACATTCGTTTGGTCAGAGCTGTTGGCAGGTCAACTGTGGTCACCGTGGGAGTACTTAGCTGCACAGCCGGGAATGCCAAACTCGTTTCAGCTTGTGGTGACTGTGGGAAGCTGTGGATGGCAAGCGGCAAGCTCGAGGGTGCAGGCACCCTGTGCACCTTACCGGGTGTTGTCTTGTGCACCTTACGAATAAGGCGGAGCTTCTCTGGTAGATGGCTGTCATTAGACAGGGTGTCCTCTTGCCTAATGTCCCAACATGAGTTGGGCATGTAATCTGCTGCAGCTGCTACAATTGCCAGGATGCGCAAATGGTCTGTAAGCGAGGCAAAGGAGCAGGGTGAAAGGAGTGCGATTGTTCGTTGAAGAAGGGGATTTTAACTGTTACTCTCTTTTTTTTGTACAAGAGCAAAAATTATTTTCTTGCACATGAAGGAATGTTAGTGAGGAGGGAGCAGCACAGCTTAGACACTGTGACCTGCAAAGGAGGCTGGTCTGCGGGTTTGAATCACAGACGTTGGATGGTGACTTGACAAATCTCAACGTGGCAGAGTTGGATAGGTGGAACCTGATATGACTTGCTCCGCCGAGAGCACCCGTGTTTTGAATATTTCAGAGTCCTCATCATAACTCATTGGATATCTAACTCCTCTAAAATTACTTTTGGGTGTGCCACGCACATCCCAAGGAAACACATAGCCTCCACTAGTGGGGTTTAGGTCTTTAACTGGGCGGGGCCTAATGCTGCATTCATCTACATCAGGTGGGGCGGGGTGGGGGTCATCTCATCAACATCTAAATTGCGGGGCCTAAATTAACTAAGAAAATTTTGATTAATGCCAGATGCCAAGGCATCCGTTAGCTGAACTGGAGACCTAACTATGTCCGAAGGTCTAAATAAACTTTTAATTTGTTTGATCTGTTTAAAATGTGAATAATTATGGGTTAAAAATTGACAAGAATTTTGAAAATTTCATAAATCTGTAGAATGAGGCATCCTGAAAGTGGTATACCTGTGATACCATTTGGCCGGGTCAGTGCAGAAGCAACACGCTTTGCACCAACGCTGAAAACAGGAAATACAACAGCACAAGATTATAGAAATTGTCACAAAAATTAAGGTTAAAGTTAAAGTATGTGCAGCATAAGGTATACTAGTGTAAGGATCTAGCAAATGATTAAATAAGTCTGTTGATGAATTGAATGAGAGAGGCTGAATGAACAGAGGTGTATGATTAAAACAACCTAAATTAATTTCAGTCTTTGCAAACATGTGATTAATCATCTCCTTATTATAATGATTCAAAATCGAAAAAATTTTCGGTGAGTCAACTTCTGTTATTGTGGTGATGTCAGGTGATTCGTATCGCCTGCCATCGGCCAATATGACAGTGCAACCAGGTCATATTGCTGCCTTGCCAATGCCTTCTATATCTAGCTAAGTCTGATCGTGCGTATTAGAATTACATTTAAATAATAGTTTCTGTCGGCGAGGAACAGAAAATATTGTTTTGTTATCGTAAAAATGAAAAATTGAAGTTGAAATTGCAGAAGGTTTTAAATTACAGGAAGAACTATTGTACAATAAAATTTTAATTGCGCAGAAAAAAGAACTAGCTATGGCCCCAATGACATCAGATGTAGTACAAGGTTGCATTTGTTCAATGCAAGTCTGGTACTCTATAGGGGTTAAAGTAGTAAATGTGGCATTGTTGACAGCAATGGCGACATGATTGATATTAGTTTCATTAACATAGGCTTTCTCGTTATGAAATATTGGAATAGACCTAACAGAATACAGATGAAATAACTTTTTTGCTTTTCTAACAACGGAATGCTGAAATAGACCCAGATATCGCTATCTGTTTGCATCACAGCACTACTGATTTCAGACATACGAGAAGTAGGCCTTTCATCTAAATGCCAAAAAGCAACTGCCAGTGCATCTAAATCTTTCAGACTTAAAGCATAAAGAGATTTTTTACCCATGGTTGCAAAGGCCAATATATTCGCATATTGCAACATTGTGACCTGAATCACACTTTGCAAGCTACTAATTTTAGACCTCGCACTATTTAATAAAATTAATGAAGCCACAGAACTTTCAGATTCTCTCATTAAATTCCGCAATGAAATCAAGTAGTGTTGAATATCTTTAGTAGCTGCTATTAAAGCTACTTGATTTACAGCTTAACTACTAATATGTTTCGAATTCTTAATAATTGCTTGTGCATGAACTTGCGCCTGCTTTTGCATCTGCAAACCAAATAAGTATCCATATAAGTCGCCGATAAAGGAGAATGGAGAGGAAGAGCTGGTGAATGAGGAGTGGAAAATGTTCCCTAAGGCCAAGGCCCCAAGGCCTAAGGCCAAAACAGAATGTTTGGTATGGTTAGCAGGATGATGCGTAGGTAAAGGAAGATTAGTAATTTTATGTGCTTCTTCAATTAAAAATAATGTCCTATTCCTTAGGCTGGACATTTCTTGCACACATTCATTAAAAGCTAATTCAGTGAAAATATTTTTTCTCAATTGAATGAAACCGTGTGGTCTGCTCTGCTGGCAGACAACATGAGTGTTCCTGTTCTTCACATTTTCCAAAGCCAAAACCAAATTATTGTTGATTATTGCATAAACTAACCTAAAATTACTATCTCTGGCCAGCTGTAAAGCTTGGGACCATGAGTATGATCCTTCGCTCACAGCATCTAAAACTACATGAAAAAGACTGGGTGCTCTGGCATAGGACCCAATAGTGTTAAAAATAAACTTATCTAATTTTCTATCATATTTAATGCCAGCCATAATCCTAGTTAAATTATGATGCTTCATATGACTCAAAAGTGCATCAACTTCCACCAGAGTTGTTAATTCAGGTGAAAATTGCTTCATTTGTGAGCACAATGACATCACATTATTATCATTAATCCTAGTTAAATCCAAATGGTATGCCTAAAATATTGGAGCAGGGAAGAGGTCGTCTTTAGCATGCTGTGTTAAACTATTGCAATAATCGACATATTGTTTGGTCAGGATGTGCAAATTGTAATGAGCAACATTCAGTGCCACTGTATCAGCTTCATGAACATAAGTCAGGTGCCTTCTATTGGGATAGAATGGCTCTGTTGAATGTTGTTTGAATATTAATCCACCTTTGAGAGTTGCTTTGATAGAACTCTGAACGATACAAGAAATACTCAGGCTAAACAATATGGGAATAATTGAAGGAATGAAATTGGTCTTACCAGACATGTTGAAGGGAAGTCAGCTTTGTCAGAGAAGTAGGTCACTCACAAAGGGGATAGGAGGTCTTTGGTTTAAAGTTGGCTTGGTGGTTTGGCAACACCTGTGTCACAAGTCTTGAGAAAATTTTGAAACTCAGTGTCATCAAAACTATTATTACGGCCATTAGTCTCTGTCAGACATGACATGAGACCAAGAGAGATCGTAAATCAAATTTTGAAGGAAATGAACTCGTAGCATGGGATCATGCCACTTGTTGATAGTCTAAACTGAGTTTAAGGGGAGGGAAAGAAAGAATCTAAAAAGGAAGAACTGAAAAGAGAAAAAAAGAAAGATTAGTAGGGTTGAGCCACTCTCGTGGGTACAGATGTGGCTCAAAAGCTATGGAAAGAAGAATCGTGATTAATTGACATAATTTGTCTTAGCCGGGGAAGTTGACAAAAATGTAGTGTTTTTGTTTCGTTTCCCAACTTTGACAGAAAGAAAAATGCAGATTTTCAAATTTTAAAATTTTAGAAGTTGTGAAAACCTTAAAAATTTCAAGATTTGAACTTCTGGAAATGAACATAATTTTAAAAATTGTGAAACGTGGTGAAACAGCAATGTGTAAAAAAATGACATTATTTGTCAATGTCATTGACCAAAGTTTTCTCACTTACCAGAGGTACTGGCCTTGGTCGTAAAAAAATGAACTGATGAGAAACGTGATTATTCCTTTTCACAGAAATGGTGAAATTTGTAGACAATAAAAATTTTGTCAAAAAATTGTCATAATACAATAGAAGCCATTAATTTAAAAGATATGAACTCTAGCTGCTTCGTGAAATTAGAGAAATATGACCTGAGAAATTTTGAAATCTCATATTTTTGAATTTCTTTGATTGAGCACTCATAAAAGTTTTATGACTACATGACGAAATCATTGAAAATTCGAAATTTTAAGAATAATTTCACCATGAGAAAAGTAAAATTTTCTAAATTACTTACTTGCTCATTCTGAAAACTTGAAGTTTTAAGAGAATGACGAAATTACTAAAATTAATTAATTTTAAGTTGCACCAAAAAAATTATAATCTAACTAACTAACTAAAAAGTGTAAATTTTGAATACACAAAGTTTTAAGAAAATTCACAGGGTTAAGGCTAAGAATAAAAACTTAATTCATTAAAAAATACCAGTAATTAAAAATATGAGATGTTTTGAGAAAGAAATTCGGATTTATGGGATTTCTCGATTCGTGGGGTCATAAGTCAAGAAAGTCCTGACAGCAGTCAAAGCATCATGATTTAAATTTACAAACATGATCATAATTCTTTCCACTTTGTCTACCGAAGGCATAATGAAGGTTTATGATAGAATTTTGACATGGCTGTAAATGCACAATATTGCATTGTTGACAAAATCATTTTTATGACAGAAAACCTCATTTTTCTCGTGCGAGAAATGGCCAATGCATTAAATGGTAATAAAACTAATCTAAACTATTTACAAAGTTAAGTTAAGTTGTGTACAAATATTTACAAAAAAATAATCTTAACTACCTATCTAACTAACTACTCTAAACATGGTTAAAATTTTAGGTTAAAAAAAAATACTTGCATGGGGGGGTTTTATGCTTACTGACAAGGGTTTTGTCTCCTCCTTTGGGAGGCAGTCTGATTACGCGGATTGTCTCCTCCATAGTGGTTATAGGGTTTTGTCTCCTCCATTGGGAGGCAGTCTGATTACGCGGATTGTCTCCTCCATAGTGGTTATAGGGCATCGGGCGTCAGGTGGGGACCATGTACGGGTCAGGGGGCCATTCATGGACAACACGTGATGTGTTATCGGTCGAGGGGTGAGTGGCAGGGGCCGTTGTGAAACATTTGGGGTGTTACATGAGGCCTTATCAGGTGGTCGTGGAGGTTTAAGGGCAAGGACTGCTCTATTACCATGACCATGTGGGTGTCTGTTTTTGTCACAGATGGGACAATAAAAGTCTGAGTCTTGCAACATTGTTCAAAAATTCACTAAGTATTAGCGGTAACGGCGGCAATGTACATTATGGGGCCAAAAAAATCACTACTGTTCACGAGAAAAAAAAATCACAAGGGAAAAAAATGTCGAAGTTGCAAGAAAAAAATTGTTCACTGCGGGGACAAAGTTAGGTATGTTGTAAAAAAAAACAAAAAAACTTGCCTGTTAGGGAAAGGTAAGAGAAAATGTAAAAAAATGTAGGTGCTCAATCTCGGCAAGTACTCAGATATAGCCTTGGTCGGAAGACTAAGGTTCAGAGTACAGATGAGACCTCGGGATAACCCGTATTTACAACAATACCTAATATGTGTTTATGAAATAAACAACACGAGTCCCGAATAATGTTTATTGGACTGATAGGGAAATAAACTTACGTAAGTATAAAAATAATCTAAGTGTTGCCAAAACTACTTCACTAACGTATGATATGTACTCTTAGACTGGTGGTAAGAGAATCATGAAGAGGGGGAGAGCTTCCCTCTTTTATAGGTCCTGATACCCATAGGTCGTCGATGGTTGTGATGACTCAGTGTCCCTGACCTAGATACTGGCTGATTCATGAGGCGCTAATGTCAAAACTGTCAAAATATGACAGAATGACAAATAGCCTCATAAGTGTCAAAGTCGTAGCTCTTCCGGAACATGTGGTGAACACCTGTTCCGTAAGCATGATCGACTTGCCTGAGCCCTAATATCAAGTCTTACGCCAGCTACATTTATTTTTTTCAATTTTTTAGTGTTTATTTGCAGCAAAAAGATTTGTATTAGTTTGGTATGAATTTTGATTGGGACAAAACTATTTGGACAATGCAAATAATGTGTGAGGAAAACAGAAATTATTTAAAACAACAGTAACTTATAGTAAACCATCCATTAAGGTACATTGAAGGTTTTTTTAATTTCTGAATTAAGGAACTTGGTGGAAAGGAATAACTAACTGTCCATGATGGTGGCAATTTCCTGTACGAAGCTATCTGGATTAGAGTAAGATAATAATGTTTCAACCATTCCATTTCAGTAGCACTTAATGCTCAGATTTGTTTTTGACAAGCTGCATTTTAAGTTATTAAGTAGTAAAAGACTCAAGTTTAGTATTACAGTTACTTTGCTTTGAATTTGTTACTCATTCCTTTGCAGATCATTCTAACAATGATTTTCTTTTTCAAAAATATTTCAGGATGGCATAGTTGACAATACAAACACCATCCCATTTGAAGACTTCTCCTTGTACTCAGTTGTCCTCTCAAAGGCAAAAGCTTTTGACATTCATAAAGATATTTACTGGATTTATAATGCTAATCAGATGGATCCTGCTTTCATCTGGAATTTCAACTGGTTTAAAGACTAAAATTGGTGTGATTTTTAGTCCAACAATTTCATGAGATAATGATCATTCTTGAAATTTAGATTTTCTCTGTTTCATTAAGTATTGAGTAACTGGGGAAAATCCTAGAAAAAATTGAGTCAGGTTAAGACATAAAAAGGTGATTACTACTTTGGGCCCTACCTAAAATCTTTGACATGTCAAATCATCAAATTCATTGTGGAATAGCAGCAGTTAATGTCGGCGTGCTACCCTGTGCCTGGCATGAACAGTGCCTAGGTAAAAGCCGGCTCGCTAAGCCTCTGCTTGTAACCAATTTTCAAGTGTCTAATAAAAGTCTTTCAATGTTCAATTGGTATGTTTTTC
>LR051377.1:0-10258 GCA_900607525.1 Apocyclops royi
GCTATCGGTACGCCGCTCCGCCGAGCATCGCTACTAACAATCTGCAAGGACCAACCGAGTGTTAACTAACTGATGTTGAATGAGTCCATATGAGACTTCGAGTGAACCTTATCCCATAAATTTTAAAAAGCTTTCCCGGTTTTCTTTTGATATGTGAGTTCAAAGATTTTATTACCAAATGATTTGTGTACAGTTAGTTTTTTTTAAGCTATAGTACATCCGTTCATACAACTTTGGCTCCAATTTTACGACACTCTTTGATGTTTTTAGCCGGAATTCTTTTAAGTTTGTTCATAAAATGAGTTTATAGGTATTAATTCATCCTGTCCCGAACACATGAAAGATTGTAATACAACACTACAGCATTGTATGTAATTTCAAAGTAACATGATATTTGGTCATAATAGTTTTATTGTTTACTTTTTGTTTTGTTTATGGTGCTCTGTCTTTTCTCGAATGTTGAAATTGTTGTAAAACTGATTTTTTTTCCACTGAACAAGCATTTAATGTTTAAAAGAATAAAAGAGCTTTTTTACTTACTATTTAGTATTTGATCTGCGATGCTGACATCTATCTTCTATCGGTTTTTTTCCATGAAAGCAGACATGAACATCTGAACACACCTTACGCGTTGGTTTTTATTTAAAGTTATAAGAGAACCATAATTTACGAACAAATGAGGGTTTCAATTCAATTATTTCTTGTCAAGTCAAGATGGGTGAGGATATTTCTGTACTAAAAACTGAGGCGTCTGCCGATGAATAAAGGCTTTCCAGTCATCGGAAACTTTCAAACGTAACGTCACTTCCTGAAATATTGCACTCTGGCTCGATTCGACAAATCCGAGTTTTTTAAACATAGAAATACTCGAGACGTTATCGAGCTTGATCTTGGCCTCGTACTGCTCGATGTTCAGGAACTCAACCCCGTAGCGCATCATCATGCAGACGGATTCCCATCCGAGCCGTTGACGCCGAGCCGACGGCTCGGCGATCATAATTTCGATTTCACCTGCTAATAAATTTTATCGAGATTCGAACTCAGTCATGAAGAATGACGTTTGATCGATATCGACCACTGTGCTGTGCTACGAAATTAAAATTGTCTACCTTAACCTAACCCTAACAACCTAAATCAATGAAAAAAAATGTTGACTGTGCAATCGCTTTTTATGGGTTAACAATTATTTCACAGGGCTAACGATTTGAAAGTTTTCCTTCTAATCTCATTTGGACAATCAGAATAGACAGAAAGCGAATCTATCACCGACTTTTATTGCCTCAGCCCACCCCTAATTGAATTTACGCTTCTTACTAGCACAATCATCATGACTCGACAAAAATATATTGGTGTCTCCAACCATCCGTTCCTCCTCATTGTTGGTTATCGAATCTGCGTAAAAAATAGTGGTTCATGCACCTCATTTCAAATGTCGACGTTATCGGTGACAGGACAAAATCTTAATTCTAATTTTGGAACCTTTCTTGAGGATGATGAAAGTGCATTTGTCAGAACTGTCTCTCCAAGTTTCTTGCATTTGGAACTCCTCCTCTAAAGTCAAAGGCTCGGAGGCTGTTAAATGCTGAAGTTCCTCGCTCTGCAAACCGATTCAAGTCGTATATCAAATCTGTTAAGTCGCAGCGCAAGGAACCAACGTGTAATACCGACCTTCATCCATTTATGATACTTTGGCACGTGGTGACGGCAATATGGAACTAAGTTCACATGTGTTCCTTCTATAAGAGTAGTCCAATTGACAAGCATGCTTAAAATTGTTTAAAATCCACTTCTCAACATTTGTCATTGGTTTGTTTTGTTTATTTTTTTCCCTTTTCCTCGTATTGGTCAACACTTCTTTAGGAACTTAATTTTCATTTTAAACCGTAAATCTCAATAAGCTCTAATTTTTTCTAAAAAAAAATGAAATTAAAACAGATTAAATTAAAAAATGAATAGGAGGAGATAAAAACAAAACTGAATTTATGCATATATTTTTTTTTTCTACAGCTGTGATAACAATTTTCTATAACAGTTCCCAATTACTTTTAGTTTCCAAATATTTGTCGAGACATTTCTCGGTGAACAAAAGTACAAAATCGGTTTGAATACTTTTGAGAATAATGATATTATACCCATTTAATTTACTAAGGCGATACATTTATGTGAAAGCTCAAGAAGCAAGTAGCGATGAAAGGTTGCCGACCAAAGGCAAAGTAGTGATTGGAGGTGGAACCGGCTTTGTTGGTTCAGAATTGTGTCGTCTTTTGCGCAGGAACGACTACGAAGTTGTCGTCGTTTCGAGGTGAATTAATAAGATTTAGTTCACACAGCAGTGTTGAAACACTTCATGATTAGACTGTAATTCTTTGTAAGCCCTCCATACGTGATGTCGCAACTCTTGACAGGTCGAAGACGGCACCTGGTTCTTCAGCTCACCGCATTATTACTTGGGATGAGTTGGCCGAAAGTGGGCTACCTGTGGGTACTAAAGCAGTCGTCAACCTTGCCGGTCATAACATTCTCGACCCGCTGAAAAGATGGACTCCACATTTTCAACAGTTGGTAATGTGACCTTAGACGAAAGCAAAAAAGTCAGGGCACCTAGAAAATTAGCTTTTAACGATTGATTTATTTTTGATTAACTTTACAAGGACTAGATTAAAGAATAAAAGGAAGATGAAAATTTATGTTGACTCTTTTCGATACCCTGTTTAAGTGTTGCCAGAATCGTCGTTTTTCCACCAATTTTCCCCAAAATCTGAGCAAAAACTGTTCTGTAGAGCCTCGTTGACGACTCAAAACTTAACATAGAACAAGCGGTGTTGAACATCTTTCATCCTGATCTGACACAGAAACTAACATCATCTAACTTTTTAATCGTTACAAACCTAGAATGCATACCGTAACGAAATCGTGACAAAACGGTCTGAAAATCACAGCCTTATGTTGACTATAGGTGTACAGTAGTAGAATCAACACTGCTAAAGATTTTCGAGACGCCATTGTTCGATGTGAGGCTGGCAGCAGGCCCAAGGTCTTCGTTCAAGTGACCGGCGTCGGATACTACCCACCCAGCAAGGTGAACAAGTTCAAACTAGTATTCGACATGGATTTGAGCAAGATTTATAAAGCAAAGGTTGGTTACTTAGCCAATTTTTTGATAAACTTCATATGATGTCATCATGTGCAGGTAGTAGTTAAAGCAGGCCATATCTTGAACATTTAAGTTTTCACTAAAATTTCATCTAGATATTTTTACTACAATCGATACCAAAGTTTGTTGGAAGAAAAGGTTTTGAAAAAGAATGCATTAGTCTTTGAGAAAAAAGCTCTCTAAATTTGTTTGGGATGATGTCATCAACAATGAATGCACTCAGGTAAAATGGCTAAGTAATCCACCTTCACTTAATAAATTTTGGGTTTAAGTGCCATCGTTCTCTTAAAGTTTGGCCAGAAGTAAGAATTACATTTCATCAAAAATCAAGCAAAATATTACACTGTCTTAAATAAACACCTAATTCTTGAGCTTGACTTGAATGGAACTTCACCAAATCTGTCTTTAGTATTAGATTTGAAATTGATTTCAGACTGCGGTCTACGATGAGGAATCGGCAGGTGGAAACCACGACTTCCTCGCTAAACTTGTTGGAGATCTTGAAGGAGTGTCGAAGATGCCGAAGGGTGAGAAATTCGGCTGAAAAGTCCAAACTGATTTCTTATTAAAGTTTTGGGATGATAGTAGGGTGGTTGTCTCACTAAGGCTATAGATGTCAGCATTCCTTAGTGACAAAGGTTACATTTTTGAATTCGACCCACTGCACTTTTGATTTTTCGCGTACCATCCTTCAAAACAATTTTCGTCTGTAGACTCTGATGTTATCCTCATTCATGAAACTCGCGATTTTTAGACATTTTACATATTAAAAGAGAGATAAAGCAATTGTGTTTCCGTACTACAGCAATGCAATAACTAATTTTCTGTTATTGTTATAATTTTTCCTTTTGCCAAGTGAAGCTCATGTAATTTTTTTTAATCTCCAGAAATTTCGGAATGTGATCACGTTCGAAATGTATGGATTCGTTCTGGAGTTGTACTCGGTCGCGGGGGAGGATTGATCGGAAATATTTTTTGGCAATTTTTCTTCGGACTCGGAGGCCGCATGGGCACCGGCACACAACCTTTCCCGTGGATTCACGTCAAAGACATCGCGGAGTTGATCAAATACTCCATTGAGAACGAGAATGTCGAGGGAATTTTGAATGGTGTCGCTCCTCAGTTGATCGATAACAAGGTTCGTAAAATTTAGTTCGTCTTCAGAAAGTTTTAAGCAGTTGATTAAATTGTTATTTTCAGGCCCATCATTATAAAGAAGAAAATGGCGCCCAAGTTACAAAGCATTTTTAGTTTCCAATTTTTTTTTCTTTACGGCAAAACTTCCGTGAGAATCGATTAAATGGTGTTATGTCATCGTTAATATCCGCCCACAAAGAATTAGAGAATTTTGATAAGTTGTGAGAAGTGTCATGAATTATTAAATTGATTTAATATAAAAGGGGAAGGAATCTTCAAATTCATTGATTACAACACATTTCGAAGAAATATTAGCAACTTAACACTTGGAAAATTTTACATTAAATAAAAATTTAATTGAAAAGTTTCAATTTTCTCTCATGAAATTGACCCTTAAGCCGCGGTCACATAACCATTAGGTCGAGCGCACGAAATCACAGGTCTACCTTGTTTTGTAAATGCAAAGCAGAATTTTTATTTGTGCACATGAATAGACTTGAGGTTCTTTCGCCCGACCCAAATACTTATGTGACCGAGGCTTTATTCATTCTCAAGCTCGTAATCTATAAAAATTATATCAAGTCACATTTCCCGATCTGTAGTTCATTAGCTCAAAAAAAAAAAAATAACAAGCCTCACGAAGTTCTATAATTTTTTTAGGAGTTTGCAGAAACTTTTGCTTCGACCTTATCTCGACCCTGCCTGATACCTACTCCAGAGTTTATCTGGAAGCTAGTTTTTGGCCCGGAGAGGGCAACTATTGTCATTGATGGTCAAAAAGTTGATCCGAAAAGGACTTTGGAGACAGGTTTTAAATTCAGGTAAATTCACTTCTACGCTCTTTTTTTTCCACGAAAATGCACGTTATGATAATATAGATGTCTCCATCTCCGTTTTATTTGCTTTTTTGTTTCAAAATTGACATTTGTCTGCTGAATTTAATTATCTTTCTTAAGTTTAGGGATTACGAAAAAAAAATTACGGTTGTTTCAGGTTTCCGACGATTGACAAAGCTTGCCAAGAATTCAGTCAGGTCTTCTACAAAGATGCTGATGAACTCTAATTTCTCTTTTTGCGAGAATTGATTAGCCTTACATATGTATTTTAAATTTGTTCATATGATCAACTACTCGGCAAAATACATTCTTAAATTATAGTTCAATCAAATGTTTTTTGTTACCAATTTCATGATTATCAAAGTCCATTTCCCAAAGGATATCTGTTGTACACACCGGTTGTCAAAAGTGTCAGATTTAACAAACAATTAAAGAAATGAGTCAGCATTTCGTGTGATGTCGTCCTGTCACGAGTTTTCATTGTTTTTTCTTTACACCCGCAGTCTAGCTTTAATTTCTCAGGCTCGGAAAATCGAAATTACAATTTGATGTCCAGAAAAACCTTTTTGGTCGAATGTGATCTCGTGATCTCATCTGGTATCTAATGTTCGAGGATTCTATAAGCCTCGGTCGGCTCAACTTTCGTAAAGCGCTGAATAAACCTTCGTTTACATCGTAACCTGTATCACTATGAGCCAAATATCAATCAGATATTATTTGTTTATGGCAAAAACTATCGCTCTTTCTGCCCCATGTAAACGCGGCTTAACCATAGACATATATTTTAATAGACTGCTGACCCCCTGTAGTTCCAAATTTGGTTACAACATGGTTTTTGGCGCTGCTAACCCACCCAAAAAAAGTGAAGAAAAAAGAAAATATCCCATTGATTACAATATTTAGCTCATATATATGTCTATGGGCTTAACACGCATTAGTGTGTTTCATTTCTGTAGAAGAAAATAACAATTCTAATTTATACAATTTCTTTCACGCAGTCTGTGTACGAGGATTTACAAAATGTAGTTATTTGTCGCAATTTAGAGCCTCCATTGACCTTAGGAGCTAAGAAAGGTCATAGGAGATATAATTTTTCGTGGAGATTTTGTACTTTTTTTCCTTTCGGTCAAAAGTACCTTGGAATTTTCGACAGCCATAGATACCTACGATACAAATAACTAACCCGCGATATGAAATCTTAATAAAAACAGCAGAAATTTTCAAATATAATCTCCCCTACACACAGAAATCAAGCGTTGAAAATGAATTCAGAGGTGTTATCTGATAGTCCAGTAGAGGAAATGGAGACCGGAAATTTACCTGATGAAGAAGCTGAGCAAACGCCAGAAGAGCATGTAAATGATGATACCACAAAGGAAAATGAACCACCATTGTCTGAATCTGTTCAAGGTAGATTAGTCTAAGCAACTAACAATCAATATTTACCGAACTTGTAATGCTGCACTTCTCAATGTTTATTGCGAAATAAAATTATTTCTGTTTGTTGCAGAAAAAGAAATTTCAGTGAAATTGTCTCAAGTTCCGCTGGCTCGAGTGAAGCACATAATGAAACTTGATACCGATGTCCATATGGCTAGTCAGGTAAACACACGTATACTCCTAAAAGTGATCGAATCTCCATGGTATGTATCAACAGTTGTTATTAAAAGCTAGACATTGCTATATATTTTGGTGGAATGAAATCTACATTTCTGGCAGCACCGATTAAGCTGCATCCATTCTTTCTTTACAGGATGCCGTGTTCATGGTGACCAAGGCACTGGAACTGTTCATCGAGAGCTTGGCTATCGAATCGTTCTCGTACACCAGTCAGTCGAAGAAGAAGACGTTGTCGAAGGAAGATGTTTACAAAGCGATCGATTCTGTCGATTGCCTTGCATTTTTAGACGGTGCACTCGAAAGCTGAAGCCAATCAATTCCCATCTTTATTGTGCGTTGAATATTTTCACAATTTCTTTAATTTTTCCGCCACTTTTTTTCTAAACTTGCAAGAAAAAAATATTTTCATAAGATTGTCACAAGAGAAAACCTTTCGTAAAAAATTAAATAAAGATATATTATTAAAATGAAACTCTTCTAAAAACGTCTCAAGATATAAAATCTTGTAAATCAATGAAACAATGGACTTCGATGTGAGAACTGAAACTTTTGATGGCTAAATCAAAATATCTCGTTTTTTAGAGCAATTAACTTTAGAGCTCATGTTTTGGTGTAAATGAGCTACAGGCTCACAAGTTATGAAAAGTCAAGTTATACCAAGTAAAAGCTTTAATGGTGAGATCTCTACGTAGTAGTTTAGGCCATCAAAGCTAGAACAATGTAAAACTGACAAAAATCATTTATTTGCTGAAAACGAGACAAAAGTTGTAAAAATCTGAGCTCGGGAACAAGTCATAGCGGATCTTGGTCAGCTTTAACTCGTAGGCGTTAAAAAATCGGCCTATGTTTTTGAAAAATATATGAATGGCAGATACTAAAGAAAAACTTCAAAATCATTCCTCGTAAAATATCAACAATTTCCGAGATTTGAACACCGTATGACTCAAGAAAATTTTCAAAAAAGATTTATTTCTGAGATTAATTTGTGACAAAGAGGCAAAGGCACATTATTCTTAAAACAAGCACCATTTCTATTCCAAGTCCTGCTAAAATTTAAATATACATTGACTTTTTTTGAGCGAGGTAATGGTTTCGATGACTTGCAACACTTAACGTAACGTGTTACGTAAGGGGAATCATTTAATCCAAGCTAAATGTTTTTAATAATAATAAAAAAGTTGACTCATTGAGGCATATATGTTTGCGACAGATGAAACTACCGTAAATCTGAATACATTTTGAACATTTCTGGTAAGAGTGTTTTGAAGAAAAAAAATCGCCACCACAAAATGAAAGGGGATGATTTCAAGTTGCTGGATGCTAATTTGGTCGAATTTCGTCTGATTGAAACCTCACAGGCTGATATATCTGAACACTGAATTTCATTAGTTCGACCACATTTAAATTCGACAAAATTTGATTTGATCACGGTGTCTTTAAATAAATGATGTACTCAGTTAAATGTCAAAAATCAAAAGACGACTCCAGAACTTTCTAGATTCAGCAACAAGAAGAGATTTCACAAAAGTTTTCATGGAAACGGCCATATTGAAGATGACCGTAAAAATCGATGCAACATATTTTAATTTCGTAAACTTATCTAAGATAATCTAGACAAGAAAAAAAATATGAATTTTCGTATTAAATTTGAGAACTTTAATTCCGGAGAATTCTAAAAAAAAAGCTATGGCAAGGCTTGTGGATTTGAGTTTGAACAAGCTCTCCCATTTAACCGAAAATTTCAACGAATCACTTTTGTGCAGAATATTACCAACTTGTTAAATGCAAAATGTGAGTCGACACGAAAGAGATTCTTAAAAGGGGCTAATATCAAATTTGAACTTTTCGGATGGCAGTGAGTACGTCACGGTCGCGACTGTTCCTGCTCATTCGTCGTCGCGTTGTCGACGGCCAAGGACGGTACTGATCCCACAGAGTTACTACTCTCGGTCGACGGCAACTGGGAGGTTTCGATGCTCAAGCTCTCGCCGTCTGACGATGATGACGACGAAGCCGACTCGGCGTGTACGTTCCAGGAGCTCTCCTTCTGGCCGCAGCGGGGCACGAGGAAAAGCAACGACGCGGCCATGAGCATATGCCACACGCTATGAGAAATCAAAATTTGCAAACTTTGTACTTCGAGTCTTGGGTTAGAAAAGATCAATCGTGCAAGGAATCAAAAATAATTTTTGACCACTAGGGAAAAAAATTACCTGTGAACGTAACCGTAATTATCTGTCGTCTCCACAAACGCCGTCAGGGAGGCTGCCACAATGGCGCAGGTGGCGGCCGGAGTCAACAGCACGACGCAGGACTTGTTTGGAAGGTACAGCCTCTTGCGCTCGTAACTTTTGAAACCGAGTGACGTCAGGATGACAAAAATTCCCAACAGTATGGGGATAAACATCACCTGTTGTCGAAACACACAAATCAATTTTTGTTTCTTTTTTGACATAATTTTACGCTTGAATAAGAGACGAGGTTGGTGATTGGAGAAGGTAAATTTTCTGAACTGACCTCTGCTCCTGTCCTGTTGTACTGGACAAGGAAGGCGATAAGCAGGACTCCGAAAATGTTGAGAAAGTTGACGACGCGGTGCGGGAGGCGCGCCAGGGATACGATGGTGATCCTTGAAAAAAAAAATGACAGTCAAGTCTTTCGGGAACCAACATAACGTTACGAAGACTAATAATTTCCACTTGTTTGATGTTTAGGAAAATCCAAATTCATCCAATAAATAAAGACTTACTTAAAAAGGATCCTTATAATTAAAAAAAAAGTTTGGTTCTCACCAGAAAGACAAAATGGCGCAGTAAAAATCGCAAAACTGCAGGACTTCATTGTTGGTGTAGAATGAGCGGCAAAAGCTTTGCAAAACTATCGGCAAACTGTGGGAGGAGGCTTCCTAAAGTCAACATTTCAGCATTAAACAACAGCCGATATTGTCATATCTGGCTTAGATTAAGTCAGAACTGTTCAAGACTGACTTTAGACGGACAAATGCTAATTGTCACACATGCTTAATGATAGGAGGACCCTTAACCAATATACCTATGTCAGTTACTGGCACAAAAGATAGACACGAAAACTTCTGAAGTATGGATGTATTTGAAACGAAAACAAATTCGAACGGTGTGCAAAAAGAAAAAAGGTTAGACGACAAAGTCGAATAAGCAGTCTTTGCTTTCGAAGACCTATTGTCGCAATGCGTTTTTAATTTTTTCATAACTACTATTAGGACGTTCAAATCAATTTCGTGCGTCATGCGAATTGAAAGAGTTTAGTTTTTGGGCAATTATCGGAAAGCAATAAAGTTTCCATGTTGTAAAAATTGATTATGCAAATTGTTATATTTCTTAAGTTGGTGGAGCGAAAACCAAATTTTTGTTGACCATACCTGATCACAGGTATGATAGAAAACGGAGAAGAACATCGTGGCACTGTAGACCAACGCCTCCGTGAAGAGCCGGTAGTACAACGCCAAAATGATGGCCGGCAAGAACGCGAAATT
>LR051378.1:0-10249 GCA_900607525.1 Apocyclops royi
AAAAAAACTTTGTGAATTGCAGCTGAAGTGTTCCAATAGAACTCATCCTTCTTTCATTATTACTCTTTCTCTCTTCTTTTCTTTTCTTTTCTTTTCTTTTCTTTTCCCTTCTTCTCTTTTCTTTTATACTTCCCATTTTCTGGCATTAATTCATTTTTTTTGAAAATTTATTACTTTCATAATAGCTTGTCTGTACCAGACACTAACATAACTGGCATTTGGTGCATTTCTATTCATTGATTATTTTGTGTGATGTATTCAATATTTGCTGATACCTTCATATGTCATCTCATCTCAAATTTGAAAAGAGAGAGGTTGGAAATATTGCGAAAACATTGAGATTTTCTCACTTTCTCATATCTTGTGAAGATATCTGCTATTGTAACTACCTTTGTCTTAATTGTGTAAATGTCATTTTGTTTTGAAATAATAGATGAGGTTTACAGTGCACTAGGTGTGGATAGGTGCCAGTCCCCTATCATAGGGTTTGGTTATAAAGATAACTCGTTGATGACGTCATCATGCACATATTTAGATAGCTTTTTTCTCAAATACTAATGTAGTATTTATTTTATATTAATTATTAGATTGCCGATGGACAACCAAATATCTGGGTAATTTTTTTGAAAACATTTTGGCAGAACTGGTCCATAAACTACTCCGTGAGCTTGTTTGGGAAGGAGTGAGGCACTGAGGCACTTTTTAATAGACCCTGTTTGAATTTAATACCTTAAAATTGCTTCTAGGTACCCTTTATAATTTGTTGTAAAACAAAATTCGATCAAAATAGAATTAATTGGACTATTAAAAATTATTTTAATTTGAATATGTGTTAATAAAAATGGTCTTGTAACAGAAAATCGATTAAAAAAATTTTATGTGTTAAAGGTTCAAGTACCCTTTTAAACTATTTACATAGCACCTTGCAAATTTCTCTATTTAGAAACTCAATTTTGTAAGTATGTGCATTGAAGTTTGAAAGAAGTCATAATGTTTGACAAGGAAACTCAATTTAAACTCCCAAAAGAAACTTTGAACAACTCTCAGGAAAACACCAATGCAAGTTACGTAATTGTTATTTGATGTACCTTACTCAGAAATGATTCTTCATTAAGGATCATTAAGAAAATATTCTTAATATTCAAATGAAGGTTGTAAATACCCCTTGCATGTCAATTTTTTTTTCATTTGATTTATTCTGACCAATAATTATTAATATTAAATTACCCAAAAATTGGTCTTAGGTTGGGGTTCAAGCCCAGGACTCCAGCAACCAAGACAAAACACTGACCAATCATCCACCTACTAGTTTGAAAATGGAAGCTAACTTTTTTGATAAATAAAAAATTTGTTCATATTTACTTAAAAATACCTTGACAGTTCCATACACTGGTGCCTAAAAAGGTGGAATTCCCAAATAATTGAAATATATAATCTTTGATAATTATAGGAGATTTTCAAAGATAATAAAATATCTTGCCTTATTTTTGATTGTATTATCTGGTAACACTGGTTCCATGATAACAAAAACACCGAACCTTCTCTTCTAATAACAAAATATATAAGAGGAGCTAGTGATTAGCTTGCAGAGGAACAGATCATATGTGGTACAACTAGTCATGACATTCAACCTGTTAGTTAGTGGCTAGCTTGCAGAGGAACATGTAGTACAACTAGTCATAGTCAACCTGCTATTGTCACTAAGGAACCGATCATATAGTTTAACTCATCAGAGTCAACCAGCAGTCAATGTTATAAACGAATTACGATCGTATTATACAAGTTACGATTGAAAAGTTGGACCGTTTTATAAGTAACTAAAATTTTGTTTTTTTAATGAAGTGGGACAATTTAATCGTAAAATACGATCGTAATTTTTTATAACATTGACTACTGATATTGTCACTACGCCCCAAAAAGAAAAAAATGATAAGTGCCTGAACATTCCTTTAATTACAGCATGCATGGTTTAAATTGAAAGAGAGGAGTTCAACTTAGATTATGTTTGAAAGCTTAAAACTGTTTTCAGGGGGCTTCACCGCCCCCCCCCCTTCATCCCTCCTAAGATGTAACACGGCTATGATCATCTAACCTACCCCAACCCAACATAACATAATCAACTTAGATATATTCTAATATTGATTTTTGTATTTTGAATTGGTTTTGAACTTTTCTGTTTTGAAGTCAACCATGCATGCCTTAATTACATAGAATTGTGACAATTTTGCCAGATTTGGTGGAATTCAATAAAAGTGAACTAAAACTTTCTTCAGGGTATTTTCATGAACCAACTAGTTATTTACACGTAAAAACAGTTAACTACTGTGTGCAACAAATAAAACTAGCTAGAACATGTAGTTTTGTTTAGCTCATAAGCATACAAAAATCAATTTATTAATAAGGAAAATTTTATTCATGTATGAAACAGGTTACCCTAGTATCGAAGCATTTAAACTCACATAGTTGATATATTGAAGACAAAACAACTAAAAACACGTTTTTCAAGTTAAAGAATTAAAAATGATAAAACACAAAACTGCCTTTTTTTGTTGTTTAATTTTAATGCCACTGAAACTAAACATATATACATATATATGTATGTATGTATATATGTATATATAGGCAGGCAGTATAGGTATCAATGTTATAAAAGATTACGATCATTTGATACAACTAGGCTGTCCCAATTCATTAAAAAAGCAAAATTTTCATTAGTAATAAACTGGACTAGCTTTTCAGTCGTAACATGGATTTTCACGTAACATAACTTTTATAACATTGACTATAGGTCTCCAAATTTATCACAGCCAAGTTAAAAATTATGTGCAGGGGTCAAGTTTCAAATTGCCTACGATGTTTCAAATCAAAATTAAAAATTTCGACAAATATTTTTTTCTCTATAGCACTGAAGAACCTAACATAACTCATTCTGTATTATGGGTCTGATCCTTAGTCCTATTGTGGGCAATGGGCCCTCACTGCAACAGTATAACAATAGCTGATATCTAAGTAAGTCATCTCATCTCAAATCTGAGATAAGACAGTGAGGAAAAAAGTGTTTTCACAATGTTTCCAACTTCTCTCGTCTCAAATCTGAGACGAGACGACTTACAAAGAAATCAGCCAATATTGGATTTGAGACGAATTGAAACCTGCCCTTGGACAGTTAGTCACTTAATAACAAAGATAAAATTATCACCCTCGTAAAAGATGAAGAAAGAATATTGAAATACAAATCGCATACAATGAATTGAAATGTTTGGAGGCTTCGTTTGTGTTTTTCACTTTTTCATTTAGGATGTTCAATTTATTGTTCATGTTTGTGACACTCTCGCTTAGCGGGACACTGTTGCCACCTTCATTTTCACGCTGCATTGCCAAATTTTCACCTGAAAAAAATTTGTTTTGATTAGAATAAGGAAATCTAGGTTAAACTTGTTTAATGTTTTTAAACTAATTTTTATTACATTACATAATTCATAACACTTAAAATGTCTTATTGAATTCTTTTGAATTGAAAAATCTTGTTTTCCAAAAGAAAATATTTCTCTATTTTTTTTTCTCAACTTTTATAAAATATCAACTTCTTACAAAAACTGACAGATTGCGTTTTGTCAGTGTGACATGAATACACAATTATTCAATTAGTAGGTCACACAAGTAACCTATAAACAAAAAATACAATTTTAGCATAATTTGAAGTTTTTCATTGAATGGGTCCCAAAATAAAAATCTCTCAAAGGGATCAGCTTGGATCGACTTGAAATGGAATCGAGTTTTCAAATTGATCCAATCATTTCCAATTCAATGGACCTCAAGTCACAATGGACGACTTTCCAATGCGTTGAAAATTTCATTACGTCAAAAAATCATTAAAGATTAGCTCGGGCTTAGGTTGGAGCTTGATCGGGCCTGATTGTTTAAGAAAAACGAGATGAAGAAGGGAGATAAAAACAGAAAAAGTATAGCTATGAAACACAGATACATGGTGAGTGCGAGCTTGCCCGAGGGTTAGTTTGAAAGCTCGACCCCTATAATTGAAGCTTAGGCCCGACTCGACATTGTGACAGTAGATAAAATATAAATGGACTTAACAACGGAAGAACATTCGAATCGGAACTAAATTACTTGTAGGAAAAGACCGTGGATAATTTCAAGGATCACTATGCTACGTTTTCCAATTGTGTTTTCATATTTTAAATGTTGAATAATATAGTTTTATAATCAAGTTTTTTATTAAGATTTGCATAACATGGGTTGAAATTACTTTAACTTTGTAAATAATAATATCATCTAAGATTACAATTAAAAAATTAACCATAAATACTTTTAAACCGAATCAAGCTTGACACTTGCATGTAGTCAATGTTATTTAGTTATTTTATATGAAACTTCACGTTACGACTTAAAAGCTAGACCAGTTTATTACCAATGAAATTTTTTCTTTTTAATTGAAGAGGGACAGCTTAGTTGTATCATATGATTGTAATTATGTATACATTGGTACCTGGAATCAATGCTATTAACATGTAACAATCGTACGATACTTTTAAGGTCTCTCGGTATGTACAAAAGTAAAATTTTCTTTATTAACAAACTTGTCTACCCTTTTAGTCGTAACATGGTTTTTCGCGTAAAATAACTTCTATAACATTGATATCACTACCCCCATTAAAAAAAATTCGACTTAATGAGAAAGCAAGAAGTTTCGATCTTTATAAAATGTCGAAGATCACAAATTTGAAAATTTCGAGCTGACCAGCATAAATTGCAATCTCGTTGGAATTCTATTACTAAAGAATTTTGTTTTACCGCCATCTTTCTTTCTTTCTTTCATATTTCAAAACTTTTCTTGCAGTACGAGTAATTTTTTCTCCTTTTCAACCAACTCTTCTTTTTTTCAAATTTTTAGGTAATCAGATAATTTTCTGTAAAAGATTAAGTTTAAATGAAGTTTCTTAATTATTTTTTCAGACACTGGACAATGATCTGTGACTTCAAAGCATTAATGTTTAACATGCGGGGCCTAATTCAACTACAGTGTGACTCAAAGGCTTAAAATGTTCTTACGTCTGATACATATACAAGCAGCTTTTCAAGGTTTTATCCCGTTACTTGATAATCATTGTAAATATTATTATTAAAAACAATTTAAAATGAAACGTACTTTTGATGATATTTCAAACTATGTCGCGTTTCCCATTTAATCATGATGTATAAATATATTTATTTTTTAACTTTAAGCCCGGTCACTGGCCCGGCTAGGGGCACTAGTGCCCCATTTTGACAATTTAAAATTGCAACAGAATGGAAATTGTGACAATATGGAATCACTTCATTTTGAAATTGATTTTGATGCTTGATGAAACGTAACAGTATTTTATTTTTTAATTGTTATAATTTTATTACGATGTTTTCATGTTTAGCTAATTGGGATAATTATGCTCATTACAAATTTTGATAATTTCTAATTAATACAGTATTGCTAGGTCTGTTGAAATCCACCTTAAATTCAATACTATAAACATTTTCTGTCTTAGAAATGTTTTTTTTTTTATTTTGATGGAATTTCTCGTAGCAACTGACCTTGAATGACGTGGACGACCACTGAATGGTTTCTTGCATTCGATGGAGCGCAAGTGTAGCTACCAGCATCGACAGGCATCACATTCTAAAAAAAAGATAAACTTATATTTCTATTTTATTTCGTTTCATTTGACTCATGATTCATTTTCCACAGTGTCGCAGAGAAGAATTGTGGCACAACAAAAAATTAAAGCTGTTTAGGTTAGGTAAAACAATAGAAGTAATTACCTGACCTATCCTAACCTTAACCTGCACTGTGGCTAATATGACATTACGAAATACGAAACCTCCTCGATTGATACCTTAAAATTGCACAATTATATTTAAGGTAGATTAAACAAAAATTTAGGTAGAATCATTCCACTTTGAATACAAACCTACTTTAACAGTTAAGGTTCGTTGTCTTGGGCCCAAAATCACTGCATAAAAAATTCCTATTAAAGTCATTTACGCATCCGTTTTACGCATTGGTTTTGAGTCCGTGGCAACGAACCTTTACTTCAAAGGTGTACTTGATAAGGAATGTCAAAATTAGCAACCCCACTAACAGATACTGGTAGTCTAGTGCAATGAGTTCATTTGTGAAAGAAATTTTTATTCCCGAGCCTCTACCTAATAATAGTCTTGCTTCTAGTGGTTGACAGCTGGCAGCTGTCACAAGAAACGCATTTATGCATATCTAAAATTACCTATTCACTATGATTATAGATATTTGAGGCTTTGTTTTTCAATAACTCTCAACGAGGACGATTTAGAAAATCATGTGAAACTTTTAAAAGTAGAAATTTGCCCAATAGTGCTCGATTTGGTGAAATTTCCAGTGATGAACAAATTAGGGATGTATTTTCCTATTATTTTCACCTTAAAGTGGATGAAGACTCACCTGTATTTGAAGCATGGAGACAACTAACCCTTTGACGTGGGGACTCAGTCGCAGCGCTCGACTTCTACTGACTTCTAAAAGATATTCAAATGTAGACATTAGAGGCCCCTAAATTGACTAAGGATTAGTGATCAATTCGGGTCAGGCGCAAGCCCGATCGGGCCTCTATTTTCAAGGATGGCCTTTTTATAAAGGGACTTGCAAAGGGAAAAACCCAGAAAAACTATAGTTATAAAATAAAGTGAGGTTGAGCTCGGCCCCAGACCTTTTTCAAATGTTCTTGCCCCACCCAACCATAATTATAAAAAAGTCCGTCCCGTCACCACTTGGGATGAGTCATCAGGTTTTTTTTCAGCTCATTGGACCCTGTGAGGCCCAGTTGGCTTCTCAGTAATAAAACTTAACATTTTTTTCATGACTGACTTGTTCAAGCTTGACTTAAGCCTTGTTCACATTTGATCGTACGACTTTGCGACTTGTGTACAATTGATTGTCTGAAGCTTTTGCTAGTTTTCAAATATAGGTTAAAAAATAGCTGTCTGCAATAACTACTCTGTGACAAGTTCTCAGCCTTACCAAATCATAGCAAAACGTATTTCTAACCAAATCGCAAGGTCGTATGATGAAATGTGAACAGCCCTTTAATCATCAAGATATCAATAGCCAATTATTGAGTATTTGTTGAATGGTTGTGGATTTAGTTAAGGTACCTATAAATTGTTTGTCCAAACATTCTTTTTTTTTGTAGAGCACCTAAACAAGTTAGCTTAGAGTAAGCTTGACTAATCATCAAGATGGTAATAGCCCATTATTGTCTACTTGTTGCATGATTGAGGATTTTATCAAAGTAAAGGTTCGTTCACATTTGATCGTACGACCTTGCGACTTGGTTAGAAATACATTTTGCAATGATTTGGCAAGGCTGAGAACTGGCATTAGAGTGGTCACTGCATGCAGCTATTTTGTAACCTATATTTGAAAGCTAGCAAAAGCTTTAGACAATCAATAATACACAAGTTGCAAAGTCATACGATCAAATGTGAACAAGGCTTAACTATGAACTACTAGTCCAAATTTTTTTTTACTTAACTTACTTAAACAAATTAGCTTAAGCCTGGGTCACATAACCATTTGGCAACAGGGTGTGGCACGACTTCAAGTCATGTGATATCATGCAACTGGTCACCATTTTTAGTGCAACTAGTCCCTCAATTAGTGGTGCAACTAAATTTGGTTGCAAAGTTGTACAACTAGTCGCACGATGAAATTGATCTAGTTGCAAGACTAAGTTTGATCATGCAACCTGTGGTGAAACTAGTTGCAAGATCAGTTTTTTCATGTGACTAGTTGTACGAAGTTGCAACTAATGTGCGACTAGATGCACCACTAGTTGCACGATCAAATTTTATCGTATAACTAATTACAAAGTTGTATGACTAGTTGTAAGACTATGGAACTAGTCGTGTGGCTTTTTCGCACGACTAGTTTAGTCACGCAAAAGGTTGTGACTAGTTGTGCGATGGGTGGTGACTAGTTGCACGAATCTTGGCAACTAGACCAAAAAATGGTTGCACAATTAGTTGCCATGGTTGTGTGACCAAGGCTTTAATTGGAAAAACAGTAACATTTAGTTACAAAGTAACAAGGGGACTGGATGAATAAAACAATTCTACTTAAATGCAGTGACATTGTCTATTATGTGGGAACGATTGGTCTCATCTTTTAAAAAATGGAATTGTAAAAAAATTATTCTTTGAAAATTATGTAACTAGTAAAATTTTTTATTTAGATTTATTTTTTAATTAATTCCTGTTTTACCTTTTGTTGTCGAAAAAGGTGTCGTTGTCGAATTTTCATTGTCGACATCACGCTCGTGTAGATTTTCTACATAGTGAGTCACTTGATCTCCAACCCAAACCTACAATTCGAATTTCTTTTGTTTTTCTGTTTCTCTCATTTGTATGTTATTACTTTTCTATCTTTCTATTCTATATTTATTTGCCTTTTTCTATCTTTCTTATGTTTGTAATTTTCATCTGT
This sequence comes from Apocyclops royi, assembly GCA_900607525.1. Classification (NCBI taxonomy): domain Eukaryota; kingdom Metazoa; phylum Arthropoda; class Copepoda; order Cyclopoida; family Cyclopidae; genus Apocyclops; species Apocyclops royi. The sequence goes on from LR051378.1 coordinate 8,510, forward strand.
TTTTATTCTCCCCACATTTTCAAAGAGTTTTAATTCTAATTATCAGTAACCAACACAATTTCAAATACAGTTTACAAAAAAGCAACGATAACTAAATTAATCTAAAATGATTACCTTGTGTAATTAATTAATTACTAATGATTACCTGAATGTCTTTTCTCCCAGAGTAATTTATGACGGAATCGTCTCGATACCAATACACGTAACTCGGAGGACCTAGGGGCGAATTCAATGATCAAATTTACAAGCTAAATTTACAAAAAATAACATATAAATAATAGTTTTTTATACGAACACGAAATTAAAACATTTGTACTTTTTCAATTGTCGTAAAAGAAAATCAAATGGAAATGACCTGAACTGTCATACACACGACAGACGAGGTGAAGTCGACTTCCGGCCTTGACATGCCGCTCTTCACTTCCGTCGACCATTGCAAACGAATCTGAAAATTTTTTTTAGTTGCTTTGAGATTTATGTAAGAAACGATACTAATAGTCTGAGTCTTAGGTGTCTGTTGTGCCAGATTTTGGTGAAATACTTGCATCGGAAATCGGTGAGTCCAGGCCATTATATCTTTTTAGTGTTTTTTTAGATCTCTTTTGATAAATTCTTTTTTTATATCCAAATGTTTGGCCGATGCCATTGTGCCAAATTTGGTGGAATTCAAACAGAACTCAACTACAAAAGCGGTATCAATTTTCTAAAAAAAAAATTTTCTATACCTCCAGTAAAAAGATACTGCATTTAGCAAGTTAGATATATAGAATGATATATTGTATATATATCAGGGCTAGGTACAGGGCACTTACCAGGTTAAGTTTGGTTAGACTAGATTCGTTAGTATGAGATTAAAATAAAAAAAGGAAAAAATTTTGAGACATGTTGTAACAAGGGAAATTGGCATAAAATTGTCATTTTCGGTAGACACATTTCTTTTTAACCTGAGGAATGCAGTTAGAGATGTGGTCACCTAACTATTGCATCGAGCATACGAAACTACAACTGTCATCTTCATAAGTCTGCTTATCTCAGGTAGGTCTGAGATGAGATGGTGAGAAAACCTCATTATTCTCTCAATATTTCCAACCTCTCTTATCTCAAATATGAGATGAGACGACTTACGAAGATATCAACTTATATGTCATGCTTGTTGCACAAATGCAAAGAAGCATTTGTATTTGTGTACCTGGTTAACCTTGAGGTTTCGTGCGTCCAACTTAATGGTTATGTGACTATTGCTTTTTATACAAATCAAAGTACAATTAAAATGAGAACCAGTGTTGCCAGATCTGGGGGAATTCTTGAAAATGGGAACTAGAAAATTTTGTGGGCATAGAGTACTTACGATAGAACTATTGATATTTTGTTCGGATTTTGGTGGAGAGAACAAATATACATTTTTAAAAACTCAGACACAAAACCGTTTTAACAATAATACACTCAAATCACTTTGATACACAAATACTTAATTTTGTTAATCCAATTACATATCTTTCAATGTGTATCATTGTATGAATTAGAATATATTACTTGATTTATTTTTTCAAATTTCCCTGACACAATGAAAACTTCAATTAAAAGAGATTCGCTTTAAAACTCAAGTAGCTTTGTACTCCAATCTAGTTTTCCCTTTTTCTTCTCATGTAAAGAGTAAATTATTCTTCCTGAAAACTAGAGGCTTTAAAACAAATCAGAGAAGATTCTTTTTTTCATCTGATATTTTTCCTAAATGCTACC